>JBAJNP010000408.1:16483-98376 GCA_036877545.1 Yasuhikotakia modesta | reverse complement strand
AAAACCAACATTTTAGCACTTAAAATTAAATTCTAGGCTCTACCTTATTGTGGTCTAAATGCCCAATGATCTTGTTTGAAGTTTAACTGTGAGCACACAGGTCTCCAGCAACCAAGGACAGTGATTGGTGATCCCTTAACTAGATATACAAAAATGTTGCATGTGGAAGTCGGTCTGGTCCAACACTAAATAGCCTTGAGCTCGGTTCGGTCTTTTTTAATTCGTGAAAGTAGTATTAAATAGTATTACTATTAAAGCAATTGCATCTTTTGGGCGTTGTATGGTTGTTTAGTGGCTTTATTACAGTTTTTGTCCATGAGGGGGCGCTAATGTCGTCTGTAATTGTTGTTGGTTTATGAATTTTGAAATTACTAAATTATGGAGCTAAATTACAAGTGTCATTTTATCAGAACGAAAATGATGCTTGATTTAGGGGTGTAAGTCATTGAACTTGTTTTTATTGTCATTAAGGGAACTTATGTTTAGTTATTATATATTTGTATATGGTTATTTTTGTGATATAGCAAAAATATAGATTGTGGTAAACTTTAATTTTACAAATTACAACTCTATATTGTACCATCTGGTCTGTATTTCACAATTTTGGTGTCACTTGTGATAACACAGATAACTTATTACAAACTCTTACCTAGTTAACTCTATAGCTTTGCTACAGTAACGGACAAGAAACAAAAGCTGAATACAATTTATTCTGCCTTCATCTTTTTTACATCCCATAATATAAACTATATCATGTGAGTATAGAGATTGTTTACTGTGAGAGGTAAGGCAGAAATTATACATTAAATTACATTAAAATGCATGCATACATTAAAATATGCATGCAATGTGTTGTCACCTAGCATCACTATGAGACCATCTCTGCTGGGATCAGACTGAGAGGAACTGCACTGGAAATAAAGAGCTCTAATTGAAACTGCTGTGAGTCCTGCAGGGCTGTTATACTTCATGCTATTCAGGTCACATGATGTGGAACACAGGTACACAGAGACCAGGTGCAACTTTTAGCTAAATAGGAAACCTGTTGCTAAGTGTAGGCAGCATTACCACACTGCTGTCTGTTCTGTAGGTTTAGAAATTTGGAAAAGTCTAAATGAATTGGCTGGTGAACAGTGTATGTTACATTTTGACTGGTTTCCCCCCTAGGCTTATTACTTATTTTGAGTAATATTTGAGACCAGTTTATTACAAAAAAAAAACGTTGAACAACCAGATTGGTTAATAAACATCATAACTATTCTAGTCACAGCAGGACAAGAACTGAATCAATACAATCATTTGGTTCAGTGGTTAGAAAGATCAGTTTCTCAAAACCTTCTACAATTGGGATGTTAAATCTTAACTGGTGATACATAGCAGTGTGGTTGTCATGGTAACAACCAGGAGGGGTAATTGAAAAGAAGATTGGCTCAAAAGCATTATGAGAGAGTTGTGAGCTTAATATAAGCTACTGTCCCTTCAGAGATATACAGAATGTGCTGTTTATTGTGAAAGACCTTTTGAAGACGTTAGGTCTTTGGGTCTCGTTGTATCTGCTAAAGAACAATTGCTAGGACTGTTGTGACCAATAATGTAATAGTGGTGCTTGTTTTTGTTTCTAAAAAGACAAAAAATCTTTATTTAAAACATTAAAAAAATCTTTATTAGCCCAAACTCAGCATGCCTGACACAGCAGAAATTATGCATTAAATTATATACGTGCAATGTGACGTCACCTGTCGTCACTATGAACAGGTACCGTCCCCTCCTCCGCTCTCTCATCACTTCAAAGACGCTCAGAGCTCACGCTCCAAAAAATAATCTCTACCAAGCTGCCTCAAGCAGACGAATTCAATCCACAGAGCTGCTCTGTACCAGCATATACACAACAGGACAAGAGAAGAAGAGAGAAAGGGCAGGCGGAAGGTCATTGTAAGAAAAAAAGGACACTTAGGTACATCTTCACCGGTCTCATGCTGCGCTTTATACTTCCTCTCCTCCTCATCCTTCGTGTGAGATGGGGAGTTGGGACCCCTCTAATGCCAAGCCTCAGCGGTACCGAAGCCCCGAGCATGTTGCCGGATCCATGTGAAGGCAGACCCTGTCTGAACGGGGCCGTCTGTAGTCGGGTTGGAGAGATTGAGGACGGCACCCAGACGCAGTCTGATTTCTGGGCTTACACTTGTATCTGCGGCCAAGGTTTTACAGGACAAAACTGTGAGGTGAGAGTATGTACTTGTTTGTATGCTTGCATGGACTACAAATGTACTTAATGTCTTTGCATACATCGAGAATTGCACATAAGTGTGTGTGTGTCAGAAGATTCGTAAGAGCTTGCGCTATCAGTAAGGATGTGATGGAGAGTGCCGCGTTGCTGTGGCAACAGAGAGGCAGAGATGAGAGGCGGCTGTGTGTGTGTGCGTGCGTGCGTGCGTGCGTGCGTGCGTGTGGGTGCGTGCATGCGTGTGTATAAGAGATAAAATCGCAGTGTAGCTGTACGTGTTGTATCTCCTGCTTTATAGTACTGTGTTCTTATAATTAAAATAAAAGCACCATATAGTTTTTTTTTCACATCAGCTTTTTGAATCATGGCATTCCTAAAGTAACTTTGTTATAAAATGGTGACAGAAGCTGTATATTAACCTTTAATGCATTGTGGACATGTGCAGGAGTCATGCATAAATCTGTGCAGCACAGCTAGACACAGTTTGGGCCTTTTGGCCTAAATTGTACAAAGGGGTTGCAGGACTATACAAACATTTAAATAAAAGCTACTTTTTGAAGGGAGTATTGCTATGTACAAGGTGACCATTCTGCAGACCAACAGGTGTCAGTCTACAGTTGTACCCTTACAAAAATGAATTACGGTTTTACTATAGTTATCACCAAAAAAACATGGATACAATAGTTAAATAATAGTAACTGTAAATGAAGCATAGCTTTTTGACATTCGTATTAATAATACAACTGATGTTAAGCAATTGGGAAGAAGCAATGCACCAAAAACATGGTTAGAACACTTACAGTATTAAAACTATGGTTAATTTTCACAAGGTTATGCAGATGTTAGTGATCTTGTGTTTATCTACACCAAACTGTTTAGAAGAACAGCTATTAAGCACTTTATCCAAAAGAAAACAGAACATTTTCTTTTTAGTGGAAGACTAAGAGTATGACAAGACATTTTCTCTATTTGGAGGTATGCGTCAGAGTGTATGTCCTTCCTTTAACCTTAGATCAAGCTAAACTTGTACACTGTGACGTCAAAGATTCTCCTAAATGCAGCCAGAATGCTGATGTGTGATTGGATGATGCTGACAAGCTTCACTGTGAGTGGTTGGAGACTCTTGAAGTCATTGTGATGTCATTAATTTCCCCAGGCTTATGTTTTTCATTAACCCTGTAGAAAACCGTTTATCAAACTTTATTTATTGTCTAAACAAACAGGTAAATGCTAAAACACTGGCTGCATGCAAAGATATTGCAACAAATTTGTTTTTTAAAATGTGTTGTCACTCTATACAAGAAGTGAGTTTTAGAAACGAGAAACAAATTCAAATACAACGTGTATTTTATAAAATATGAAATAAATTAGCAACATGTTTACTCTTAAAAGCCCCTTAACCGTAGTCTTTTCAAGTCACCTGTCTTTTCAAAGAATGTGTGTAAAACCAAGTTTAAAAGAGGCTGCAGGACACCTGTGCTTGTAAAACAGACAGATCTATTTAGTGGACATGTGATCACAAGGGATGGTTATTTAACTGGCCGTGTTCTGTTTCTCTCCTCTCCTGGCTTTGATTTTAGCTTGTTAAGCAGCCATGGGGAACACATTAATATTAAAGTAAGAGCTTTACTGACCATTGCTTTTTCAAAGCTTTCATCTTTAAAGGAATAATTCACCCCAAAATGAACATTCTGTCAATATTAACCTTCATGTCATTCCAAACCACAGAAAGTAAAATGTTCTTTTTGGAGCTTAACAGATATTGTTAGTATGATGTGAACTTTTTTCAGGGTTTGCAGTAAAAATAATTGCATAATTGTTGTTTAAAACAACATGTGGGTTACTAAATGTACCTCACTATCTACTAAGAAATAACAAAAAGTAGGCAACCTGTTGTTTAGTAGTAATCTTCTGGAGGGGGAACAATTATCCTGCTTATTTAATCGTACATTGTTTAAAGCCACAAATAATTCTGGCCGCTTATGATAAATATATATAATAAAAATAAATAGAATTGTCTGCATCTCGCTTGATGATTGGTGGCTGCTCCTTTGGTCTCCTTTGTGATGAATGTGCTGCTAAACAACAAAGGGTCTCAGTCCCACTGTATCTGTCTTAGCACAGTGTCCAACATCTGCAGCCTTGTTAGTATTCATTCAGCGCATTCTCTGATGTTTAATGGACGTGACCAGTCACACACTTCCGTTTCAAACCTGCCCTTTGATGCTGTTTGTGTGTGTGTGTTCATTTCCAACCCAAAAGATTATGAATTAACCCAAAGATAAATTCATAATATTAATGCAAACAGTTAGTGAGGAATGGAATAAACTCACTTTTACACATACAGTACACTCACACATTCTTTGTTATTAGTCAATTGACAGTGAGCTGGCTGTGGGTGTATATCAGGAACATTGTGTTCTTTCCTAAACACATACAGTACATGCTGAGATAGCGGAACAGCTAACACGTTAATTTGTGATTATGCCTTATTTGTCTTGAGGTACAGTTGATTCCATGTAGTACAAAAATATATTTGACTATTCACTAAGCCCTGCCTCAAAAAGAGAACTGACCAAACAGGCGTTGTCAACCGTTGCCAACTGCCATGTTGTCATAAGACTTGTTCTAATGTAAGTTGGGATTGAATTATGTATCAGCTTTTTTTCTTCAATAACTTGTATAACACCAGTAAAGACACTTAAGATAAGTTAATGTTTTTAACATTTTAGTTAAAAAACAGTTAAAAGCTGAGGCCATGGAAAAACCAGTGTCATAGAAACCGGAACTATAATTATGTGCACAAAGTAGTTGTTAAACCCTCAAATTAGCTCTTTATAGTTAACTGTGCAGTTTTTAACCACATTTTTGCATAATTTTTAATGTGATCAAAGATAAATAAATTACTATTGTAGATTTATTGTGCTGATAGTTACACCCTGTGATTTTAGTATTTTATTTGCTTGCAGTTTTATTTTTCAGATTAACTTACTCTGTACTGTCAATAGACGTTTGATTAAAAAGCAGGTTGTATTTTCTGCTGCAGCTATGGCTGCTTTATCCTATCCATAATGTGACCGCAGCAAAAGGTTTATTATTATGCATTTTTTCACATCACATTTTTATTTTTATTTTATTGGTCTCAGCTTTTTGCAGATCCCTGTGGCAGTAGCCCCTGTCTCCATGGCAACTGTACCCAGGATGGTGAGGGGGAAGGGTTTGTGTGCGAGTGCAGTGAGGGTTATGGTGGGGTCCACTGTGACCTGCCGACATTGACCTTTGACCTGTCCGAGTCCACCTGGGACCTTGCAGAAAGTCTTGTGCCAGAACATGCCACACCTGCCACGCCAGCCACGCCTGCAACGACCACTGAAGTCTTTCAGCCAACCACAGTCCTCACCACTACTCAAGCTCCGCCCACCCTGGAACCATGGCGACCCAGAGGAGGGCAAATGGTGGTGGAGATATTGTGGGAGGATCAGCAGGTGAGCAGGTGTGCGTTTGTATGCATAAACTAATTAAGACAAAGTGTGTTTATGCAAATGTGTGTAATGGTAGTTTCCACATCAAAAAATGACTATATGGATAACCTATATCTGTATGTGTTGTAGATCTCAGATGAAGCAGAATGTGTGAGTACCGCAGGTGGTGAGTCTGCAGGCATGATGACCATTTCCATGGAGGTCGCCGAGGAGACGGCTGTTAAGTAAGAAACTTGCTCTGTCATCTTGGAGAACAAGAATAAGAAATTACTTATTTTTGTGACGTGATAATGGTTACAGGCATTATGTGTCTGTGGGGTAGATGGAAATCTTTTATAAGTCTTTTAACACATCAGAGCAATTCCTCTACATTTCCTAAAGAGGTTTCTGATGATATGTTTGAAGATGCACTACAAGTTTTGTTTGTTTGAGGAGCTTTCTCTGTGTGTTTTTGAAGGGTGGTGGGGAACGTGAGTAGCTCTGCTGTGTTATGGCGTGTCGGTGAGGCCGGTTATGCACAGTGCTCTGTTGCAGATGGAACAATCATGTGGTTTCAGCAGAGCTCAGATGGCCTTGTTCTACCTGACCATTCACTGCCGCTCGGACACAACTACTTTATCAGTAAGTGTGGGTGGTTTTGTGTGTGTGTTGTTGAGAAAATGTTACACCATTAAATCTTTGATGTACTAGTCCACCTAATTTATGTAACTGTGGCTTTGTCTTGCAAATCTGTTTTCAATTCTATTAAGTTAAATTACTTATGTTAGCAATTCTAAATTCTTGTCTAGACTCATTGTTGTGTGATGTAAGTCTTTCATTTGACCCTGTCTGGTTCTGTAAGCCAAATATCTTCAGTCTCTGCATCTATCTCACGATGGTCTGCCCTTGAGGCATGGCACAGTGTGTGTGTGGGTGTGTGTGTGTGTGTGCACGTGACAGTTTATTTGTGTGTGTGTTTATTTATGAGAGGAAGCAGGAAGCTGCAGTTGATGTAGCTGTCACGAAAGAGCAATGCCTAAATCAAAAATGAAATAGTGTTTTGTTTATTTTTATGAACATTGTAATATTCAAATGTAATGCCATTGGATTTGCTTTGAATTAATCTTGTTTGTAAATTTTGTCTGTGTCTAACAAAAAAGCATAAGTTATTTAATATGCATACTGTAATTTGCTTTAAATTGGCTTTTGTTAGTGCATCTCACTCACAGTAAGGGTTTTTGATTGGATTGTTTGATTTCACACAGGCCTATTGTACAAAATATAAAGGAATGATTCCGTTTACGTTTGACAACAAAACCAAAAAGGTCTTAATACAATATTACCAACATTTCCAATATCTTTTAACATTTTGCAACATCAAGCAGGATAATAAGAAAAACTGACAGACTTATACAAAGCAGAACTCACAACACTCACAAAAGACCCACAATAGCCTTGCAACTGCACAACAACATAGCAACACCTTGGCAACCTCTTATATCACTTTAGCGTCATGGCAACAAGTTTTGCAGATAATGATAAACTCTAGTTACTGTTGCTTGTCCATTATTTATGCAGGTGTGATACATGTTGGCACATCTTCTGGTCCAGAGGTCACTTTAAGGCTGCATCTTATGGTAAAAACCAATAACTGCATGGAACCCGGCAGTGCTTTCAGTGACCCACAATGCTCTGGGAAAGGAAAATGCATCACCCAATCCTCTGTGGTAATGTCTTCATAATGTACTCATATTTGTTATTTTAGAGGGCTGAGGGATAGACATGTTTAAAACTTTGTGTTTAAAATGTGTAATACGGTTTCTCATTGTTGGGGTTGTGTACTTTCTGTAGAGTTTTTGTGAGGTTGATTGTGTGTGTTCAAATGTGAAATATAGGACACATTTTACTGCCAGTGTGACAACGGATATTCTGGAATCTTCTGTGAAGAGTTTGACGCATGCCACATAAATCCCTGTGAGAATAATGGAACCTGTGCTGATCTCAGACAAAGAGATGAAGGACAAAACTACACGTGTACCTGCCAACCAGGTGTGCAATGTTCTTAGAAAACAAAAGCTGTGACTTACTGCTGATGTGGTTTTCAGAATGAATATTTTATAAACATTACAGCTTATCTGGTGAATTCAGCTCTGTTACACACAATGTAATGCACAGATTTATTTTGAAATGTTGTTGCTCTCTGCATTACTTTTTCTCTGAAATGCTCTGTGCATGTTTTGAGAAAATGCACAAAAAAATTATTTTTTGGCCGCAGTAACCTTTTTAAATCAAATGATTAAACTTAAATTAAACTTAAATCTACAACACAATCTACAACTTAAATCTTACAATCTACACTTCTATATAAAATTATATAGAAGAAAATGCTCTATTAGCATTTATGAGTTTAATGTGCTGTTGAAAAGCAGCATTTAAGGATAATATAACCTGTTCTCTAGTTCTCTAACCTGTTCTCTAGGCAGTGATCTACAAAAACATCAAAAGTGCACATTAAAATAAAAAACATTCATGGTGGGCTCTATTCATTGAAAGTAATATTCATTGAAATAATAACATAAAAAATATTAACATATGAAATTAATTCAAACCATGAATGTAATTTAATGTGCCTCTGTTTACAATTGCATAAAAGAGAATATTTGTGTGTTAATTTACTAATGCTCAGAGTTTATATGCAAAGATGAGGCACAGATAAAGAGTAAAATGGAACAAAATAATGATAAAGACACAGAGAAATGTCAGAGATTTGTGCCTTTAATAAAGTTCATTGGAATTATTTCAAGCATGGAGTTACTTAAAGCTGTATGTTCCAGGACAGAAAAATGTATTTTTAAGAAATGTTTCTAATTGCAAAGCATATCTGTTAAGGTTTGGTAGACAGAAATAAACATTGTTAGCTGTTTTTTTAAATGATTATGAACCTTTATTAGGAGGGTAAATTATATTATATTAACTGCTTGGTTTAATTAGATTATGCAGCCTCCTTTAACTGATTTTAGTTGTTTCTCATTGAGAAATGTAAAAGTTTAACTTTTTTAATATTTCCAGTGTTTTTTTATTTGAAGGAAAGCAACAGATTGTTATTACTGGGAGTCATTGTGAATGTGTGTGGGGTTTTTGATGACAAATTTATTTATTACATATTGAATATACAGCGTGTGCTAAGGCAAGTTCAATACAGATGATAATACAGTGTGTGTTATAGGTTTCGAGGGAGATCGCTGTCAGTCTTTAGTGGATCACTGTGTTTCTGGACCCTGCCGTAATGGAGCCACTTGCACAAGCAGCCTGGAAGGATTTCACTGCTATTGCACAGAAGGTACACACACATTTATTAATAATTATGATTTATAGAATAAAGTTCTGTGCACATTAAGCTTGGATCGGCCTGATTCAAGCTCTATTTTTGCTCCCTCTCCTCTCATGCTCTCTAAGTATGTCAGAGAGTTGCTTATTTTAAACTCTCCTCCTCTCTTCCAATTAATCGCGAGACGCAGAACAGCTCCGCCCTCCCTCTCAGGAGGAACCCACAACACATTCAGCCATGACTGGCTGTCTAACCAGGACACGCACTCTGTGCAGATAGCACAGGAATGCAACGTCCTGTACTTCCCAAAAACACAAGAAACCAGTTTAAAAAAAAACAGTTGATACAGGTCTTCTGAACTTTGGCTTTAGTGGCAGTCAGACAAGCACTCACAGGCTGAAATATTAATCTTGTGGTGTGAACTGCCACTCTGAGCATTAGCTTGAACAGAAGAAATGATGAGGCAATAAGGAGACATGCGCCATTAGCACATTGTTTAATTAGCGCGTTGAAGCTCGGGGTGCTGCTTTTAATATTTCAAGAGCCGCGTGAGGCAGTTAATAGCTTTTGCTGTATCTCAGAGCTAACACATCTATTCAGTCTTCAGACTCAGACTCTAGGCTGCACGCAGACTGAATCAAAATCTGTTGTACCCGTTCACCTCCAAAATGAATCTTTGCTAAATACATTTACAGTGTCTGCATTTGGCAGACACTTTTGTTCAAAGCTACTTACAGTACATTCAAAGAACACATTTTGAGCTTTGTGTACAACCTGATGCAATACTCTACCAACTGAACTACAGGAACACTGAAACTACAGGGAAATACAACAGATTAGAGTCAACATTAGTAGTAGTTCAGGAAAATTACTATTCTTTGATTTCAAGATTCATTTTCCCAACCATTATTGCATGTTTTCTCTTTGAAAAGCACAAGAATGTCTAAACAATGTTTGTAAAGTTTCTTCCATCATAGTTTTTCTATCCATCATAGCACTTCTATCTGTTTTGATGGTAGCTGGTGTCTAGTTGATTCAAACTGGAACTTAAATAGTCCAAGCTTTTTGGCTGGTTGTTCATATTTCAAAAATAGCCTTAACTACCTCAAGCTGGTGTGTTGCTGGTCCAAGATGGTCTAACAGTTAGCAGTTATATTATTCAAACAGCAGCTTCCATCTTGAGGAATGTCTGTTAAACTCCACATAGGGTAAAAAATGTGATCTATTTATTTAGTAATGAAAATGAAACACGTCCATGTTGACTCTGTCTGTTTCATTAAGATAATGCATGAGAAAGCTTCTGTAAGGGGAAACTGTGGTGAGTGGATTAACATATTAAGTTGTATTTCTCTCTGTGTGATTGACATTTATTGTGAGGATCATAGCAATGAGGCTTGTAATCCTCAGAGGTGTGTGCTACCCAGAGTACAAAAACATACAAACACACATTAAGAAATTATGATTAAAATTATTTTTGCAATGTAATTGTAAGTTAATAGTACTGGTTTTAATATAAGCTCTGACTTTGGCAACTAGAAAATATCACAGCTATAGTTTTGGTCATATGTCCTGAGTGAATTAGATAAGGCAGGGAATGCTACAATGCTAGAATTATAGTTCTGTGTGTGCAAAGTCAAATAAGCATCTTTGTGCAGTACAGTATGTCATAGTCTCTCTCTCTCTCTCTCTCTCTCTCTCTCTCTCTCTCAAGGTTATCAAGGTTCCATGTGTGAGCAGAAGATTGATCCCTGTGCTTCTGGGCCCTGTCACAATAATGGCAGCTGTTTCTCACAGGGCACAGGTTTAGGGTTCAGCTGCACTTGTCCTGCAGGTTTTACCGGACTCACCTGCGGCCAGCTGGTGGACTTCTGCGCCCTTAATCCATGTGCTCACGGAATCTGCCGGAGCATTGGCACCAGCTATAGGTGCCTGTGTGTGCCAGGTAAACTGTGTGTGTGTGTTTTGATGTTGGTGTCATCTTTGTTTTCATGTGTTTTGTGTTTTACTTCCACTCATAGCAGTGTTTGTCCTCTAACTATTACACTTCCTCATACATCTTTCCGGCTCCGTCTGGTTGTCATGGCAACTGCCTCCGGTGTATTGCATGCTCAGACATCATTGTCCGTGAAGTGTGACTGCACCAGCTGTGCAGGCAGATCGCTCTGTCCACTGATACCACCTCCCTTTGATAAGAGGAGTCCATTGGGATCGTTCCACTCTCCGCCGGGATTGTAAATAATGTCCAATGGGACTATACTTCTGACGACAACAGCACACTTGCTAAGAACAAAATGGAACACAGCAAAACAAATTAGGAAGTTATTTAAATAGTAAATTATTACTTAAATAATTCAGTGCCTTGAAGATACAGATTAGCTTTGCTTCATAGCTTTTCTTCATCACTATAACTATTGCTCTTGCTGAGGATTATATATTTAAATGATTAATGGATAAAATTATTAATGTTAACTATTAAATTTAGTCTGTAACTTGTCTAACATCAGTTGTGCTACAGGCATGAACAATACCTCAGTCATGTAGTTTATTGAGAAGAAGCTATTGCTAAAAATTCTCCACCTTACAGCCAACTATCTAGCAATGCCATACCAAGCATTCAGATAACCATAGCATTACAAAAGCAAACTTTTAAAGCTCAAGCCCAGAACAACAAAAATGTATTTCAGGGAACATGAACTGGACCCTTATCACAAATAAAATATACACAAAGATATATTTTTATAGCAATAGATGTACAATACACAAACATATATATACTCATTTTAAGTACCCTCTGATTGCTGTTTATCTTATCATTTGTCATTATTTTATGCATGCGTTTTGGCTAATGGCCAAACCTCATTTAAACGAAACACTGCCCTCTAGTGCACAAACTCAAGCAAGCCATATCACTGTTTTAGTTAGATTAAATAACAAGACTGGAAAGTAAATAAATAATTTAGCACTTTAGCAAAGAAAAAGCAGACATATAAACGGGAAAAAGTAGAAATTGAAATTATTTTAGCATGCCACCAATACAACTTATTGACTGTAACCCAAAACATTCTTCATAATAATGTGTGTTTGAAATGGATTCTTCTCTCTCTGTCTTTGTTTCTGTCTCTGTCTGTCTCTCTCTCTCTCTCTCTCTCGCTCGCTCGCTCGCTCACTCTCTCTCTGTTCTGTAGGTTATCATGGTCTGTACTGTGAAGAGGAGTATAATGAATGTTTGTCTGCTCCCTGTCAGAATTACGCCACATGCAGGGACTTAATCAATGCATATGAGTGCATCTGCGCTCCACAGTTCACAGGTGCATGTTCCAGACTGCAGTTAATGTACAATTACTGAACAATGTCACTCTGACTTAAACATCTGACTTAAACTAATATGGATTTGTTCAGGAAAGCACTGTGAGATTTATAAGGACCCCTGTTTGAAGCTTAGATGTCAGAATGGTGGACGCTGTCAAAGCGGAGGCAGAAATGCTTCCTGCGTGTGCCCAGCAGGATACATGGGTAAGTATTTGGTACTTTGTGTATGTGTCATGCCAGGCGTATGTATATTGTGCACAGTATGATAATCTTTTGGATGGTATTTTTGGTTGACCTTCTACCGACCTTATAAAATGTGCAGAACATGATGCACAAAACATTGTATCAGCAGAAATTATGAAAACAACAAGAAGTAGAATTACTTTTAACTTCTTTCTCAGTCAGTGCAATGTTAAGTTAAACACACTGTTTAGCAAGATCATGTGTCATGTGGAAATATTTAACACGCTGTTTTGAATACTATTTTATAAAAAGTGGTATGCAGCATATTAGTATGTAACTTAAAACATTGTCAAAACAAGTATGTATTGTGATTTTATGTATAAACACACACACACATTTGTCTCTTTATAGGTGAGAACTGTGAAGTTGATGTGAATGAGTGTGAGAGTAACCCCTGTCACCATGGTGGCACCTGCATCGACCAATCAAATGGCTACACCTGTCACTGCCCACCAGGCTGGGTTGGTGGTAACTGTGAGATCCGTAAGTTCACCTTTGACCTTCTGACCCACTTCTACCACTAGTAGTTTGTGTGGGACATTGTAAGGGAAGAACAAATATAGGAATGAATAATAGGCAATGTAGTTGTCATAAAGACTTGGTGTGGAATATTGCGACTTTGGCAACTAAGCAGCCATTCAATATATCCTAGCAACCATTTGTAACATCAACCAGTGACTTGTTTCTCTGTCTCAGATCTGCAGTGGAAGATGGCTCAGCCCGTGGACTCATTGACCAACATGCCTCGTCACTCCCTGTACATAATCATCGGTGCTCTATGTGTGGCCTTCGTCCTGATGCTCATCATCCTCATCGTCGGCATCTGCCGCATTAGTCGTATCGAGTACCAGGGTTCATCCCGTCATGCCTACCAGGAGTTTTACAACTGCCGCAGCATTGACAGCGATTTTAGCAACGCTATCGCTTCTATTCGCCACGCGAGGTATGCTGTGTTCGTTTAAACTATTTATACAGATACAGGTTGTGTATATGTAAGCATACGATGGTCACAAATAACCAAAATATATTGCATATAATCCTTTATGTCTATATACTGTATTAGCTTGATTTGTTTTATTAACTCTGTATCACTTTATATGTCAAATGTTTTACGCTGCTATTTCTATACTATGTTTAAATATGACCCACCCAAAGTGTAAATATTTACATATAAGACATTTTGGGGTGAACTGTTCCTTTAAATATGAAGTGCCAAACATTCCTCTTCCTCATTCCAGACTGTTCCTTTGTGTGTCTTTGTGTGTGACTGTTCCTTTGTGTGTGTACAGGTTTGGGAAGAAATCTAGACCAGCAATGTATGATGCCACTCCTATCAGCTATGAGGATTACAGCCCAGATGACAAACCCCTAGTCACACTCATTAAAACAAAAGATTTGTGAAGCAATACACTTTGCACTTACATATATACATCACACATACGCACAGGCACTGTTCCAGACTTTGAAATGAGCCAATAATTCAGTATTTCTTTCCATAAAATAGTTCAGAAATAAATCAAACCGTAATAAATAAACTTTTAATATATTTTACCATTTTGACACTTAAAGCTTTTGAGACTTTAATTCATATCAAACACTAAGAGAGCAGCGCAGAATTAGTTTAAACCGGATTAGTCATCTGAAGACATTTGTGAGATTTCTGTGTGTTTTTGTCAGGAGAAATGTCTGAGACACAGGAGACTTTCCATTTCCATTTGCTCTCCATTTAATCTCATTAATGTGTAGGAAAAATTATTGAGATATTAAAGATATTTTACTTTCCTATGGGATAGCAGCAGTTCAAGCTGTAGAGTTATAATATATTCATAGTTCAGTTATACTGTAACTTTATACAGAAGAAAAACTAAAAACAAAACAAAAGATAAGATAAGATGATGTAGGTTGCCTTAATTGGTGCATGGATAGCATCTATGGTTTTCACATTATTCTGTATCCTTATGTACATTGTTTTTTTTTTCTTATTGTTCGTTGTGGTCTCTTCTGTGTCATAATTTTGGTGGTAGCAAAGTCCTAAGATATCACTGCTAATGTAAAGGCAGAACTAATGATGCTTTATAATTAATATTCGGTTGTGTCATTTCACAGTAAGTAATAACGTAGGAGTTCTGGTCTATATTTCATAGTGTTTGTGGAACTTGAACAAGACGTCTTTGTTCCAATACATCTGCAAAGCTCCTTTTTCGCTAAGCAAATGACTCAGAGAGACAAAAGAATTCAGAACGATCTGAAAAACAAAAATAGGAAAAAAGTTAGAATTTGAAGTATGAGAAGCAGGAAAAATTCAAGATTTTAAAATCCTGCTTTCAAACAAACACCAAAAAATGAGGAACATTTCTTGGATAAAGTCTGGACTGCATTTATAAATAGCCCCCAAAAGTGAGATTATCTTTCCAATTAGGGTGTATTTAGACATCAGTGAGCTTATGGTAGGAGTATTGGAACAAGAGCTGTGTCTCTTCCAGGCTTTGGAGTCTGTTAAAGCCGGTGTAGTTCTGCCATGTGCTTCTGCTGTTCCTGCAGTTGGTTCCAACTCTCTCTTTCTCTTTATTTGTGTCTGGCTGGAGTGGTATCAAAGAATGTTTTCATTCTTCCCATCTCCTATCGTTTTCTCTTATCTGCCATATCTGCACCTAGTTTTTCCTCATTGTGTTCCTGTGGTTATCCTTATGCTTAGTATAGACAGGTAGAAGCTGTCTTCTGTCACTGATCTGAGATCAGGTTTGCTACATGAATGGTGGACTTAAAGTAGTTACTACATGAATTGAAGTTCTGCATTTATGTATGAAATTTGAATTCTTTAGAATTTTGTCATACAATGAAACTGAATGCTGATCACACTGAATTTTCAAAAAAGCACCATAAAGATACTGTATTTCATGTGTTCAAAAGCCATTTGACAGCTTTGTGTAATGAACATATTAAAATGTAAGTTATATGCTAAAATATTAATTTGTGCAGAATTAAATATGGCTGCTGAACATGTGCCGTGGTTAATCTAAATTATTCTCATGTGGAATGACCAACAGTGACACGTTACAATCTGAATGATCTCAATCTCAGTATGAGATCAGTACTAAACTACAGCTTCTACACCTAAGCACTGTTTTTATTGTAGAAAAGGTAACACTCCTTCGGTTTATATATATGTGGAATGATGTATAAATAAAAGTTAAAGTGAAAGCTTGAAGAATTTCTTTGTACGATTAATATAATTACAATTACAATAGTTACATAATTACAATTTAAAATTCCTGTCTTAATTGTTTGAGAATGGCGCACACTAAGAATTTGGGTTGGATTCCCAAGGAAAACATCAACTGAAAACAATAGGAAAATATAATTAGATTTTAGGTAATAAAATGAAATACATTGTAAAATATATGGAAAATAAAAACTATAAATACAAATATATACAATATACATTATAATGTAATATACTATAAATCTATATAGAGATATACTATAGTTCAAATAATGACAGATATTACTCTGAAATATAAATTAATATTGGTGGTGTTCAGTTCTTTATTTAAAAAATACTTTATTTTAAACAGAAAACTACAGAACTTCATATCCTTAAGTACTACATGTTTGGTGCTGTGTTTTCCAGATGAATGGATGGTAAGTTTTGCATTGTCTCTGTTACACACACAAATCCAAACAGCCTGAACTCATAACCACTCTGTCTGGTACACAAAGCCTTCTTGACATTTGTAAAATCCCTCAGTTGTGCAATACCATTTCATGTCTCAAGATGAAAAACACACTCACAGATACAGACAGTAAGCTTGCGTGAAGATGCCTATTCCACAGCTGGAATGTCTTTCACTATCTACACATGGAATGTCCCCCAGCTGGCTCTGCCCATTTAAGGAGTTCAAACAATGTCCTAGACCTGTGAGTGACCTTGTGTGGTTGCCAGATGTTCTGAGATGTTCTAAACATCTGCAAAAATGGTTGACTGCAGTTATTGGCCACTCAGAAGTTACCTCTCTACAGGTGAAGACACTTTTGATGGTTTTGACCTGTAAGAATGTATTAAAGGCTGCATTAAAACTCTAACTCTAAAGGCTGCATTGACTGAGTGTTTATTTGGCCTTTGTGTTTGTTTGTTTGTGTTTGTTCTGTACTGATGTCAACACTAAGTACTTAGTAACTTGGATTGTATAGAGAGGACATTTTGCAATTTTGCTTTTAGTAATTTAATTTATGTGCAATGAAGTGATATAACAATAAAGTGGTGTCTTTTGTTGGTAAATTTAGCATTGCATTAAAATTTCGAAGTGCATACGGATTTATATTGTAAGTAGGCAAGATTGAATATATAGTACACATTATGCAGCAATCACAATGCTAATATTTAATTCCAAACAGTCTTAGTACAGCTTTGAACAGTCTCTCCCTGCCTGAAACTTGTGGGCAGCTATGGTGGTAAAAAACACAATTTATACAGATACAGGGTGAATTTTGACATTAAAATCATCACAGACGTCACAGACGTATGACATCACAATTTTACTGTACCAGTGTTGGCCCACTGAAATTCCCTCATCCACAACTGGCTGATTTAAGCCCAACGTGTAAATCATTGATAATGATTAAACCGATACACAAAGCTTTATTCATGCCTTAAAACCAACATCAAATGGACTCAGCTTTCACTGAGTCTCTTATATTATGTCTCAAACCCATGCCAGATGAAACATCTATAGTCTAAAGTGTACCATACTGCCCTCTACCGGCCCCACAGACAACCATACCAGCTGAAAGAAGGGGGCGGAGGACGGAGAAAGAAAAAAGGGGAGCAAAAGAAAGAAAAGAGACTGTGCGTGTTTTCGCAGGCGGAGTTTGTTCCTGCGCGCCGTTAGAATTAAGTGTCTCTGATTTTTTCTTCGGGAACACTGGAGGGGAGAGAAGGAGTGTGAAAGCGCCGCCACTGAGCAGATGTTATAGCTGGACTATCCCTCTGCCACCAGCGAGCTGTTCCAGCCTTAGATCGAGTTTACAACACGGGAAAATGTGGCAGCCTGCATCGGAGCGATTGCAGGTAAACTGGATGCTTTTGAGCTGATACATATTTACTGTATGAGTAGCTTGTTGTCTGTCGTACATTTTAAAACCCCGGTGTGGAGGCCAACGAACGAGGTTCAGAGCTTCTCACTCAGCAAACCCTTGTCGATCTCCTTTTCTTGCCCGCTTAGACAGATACAATTATATTTGCGTTGCACGTCTTGGCAACTTTGTGTCCCTACTGGAGTGAAGCTCAGAGCTTATGGTCAGCAGCTGGGAACATGCACGCAAAATATAGCGTAAGTGTTTTGTACAAAATGATTGCAAACCCTTGCAAACATATCTTAATGTTCCAGACGCAAGGCCATTTTAATGGCTGCAGACGAGGGCACCAATGGTGAGAAATGGCCTTGGGTCTGGAAAGACTTTGTTGTATGAGGAACTTGCAGTTTCTGGATTCACTTGAGTTTCGTTTGCGTTTCATTCACGCTATTTTAAGTTAAGCGTCTTGCATTTGTGCGTTAGACTGAAGCATTCATGGCTGTCGCGTCTCGTGCAGTGAGCGTCGCGTTAATACGGCGTGTCAAGTCATAACTTTACCAAACGCGTGTCGAGATTGTTGCGTTCAGTTCCGTTCCTCCTGTTTGTGAAACTGGACGGAACATATACAGCAAAACATCTGTTGACAAGCTGTGCGTCTTCACCATTTATGCATCTGTACAGGGGAGCAATTACCCTGCGTAATACTTACCTTACGCAGGCAGGTTAATGTATTTAGTAGTAGTGAGTAGTTACATGTAAATGTCGCCGAAATAGTTAATGTATTTTTTTATCTAGTTCTGGGCTGAAGTCTCCACTATTTGTAATATTATCCAGATGTGCAGAGGAGCGGGTTTTGCCAGATGAGCTTGCACAATCTTTCCTCGCAAAGTTTTGCAAGGCGACACACATTAAACAGCGTAGTAAACTTCTTTGAAAGCTGTTTCAAGTCATTTGATCAGCATCGTTTGTACTGATGCGGAGCAAAGGGCGGCATCAAAACCCTGTAAATGATTTAAAACCGTGTAATGACATTTTTAGTCAGTCATACGTGTAGAGCAAACTGGATTTAAGATAAGAATTTTTATTGCCTTAGGATATCTAGGATTATATATTCAAGAAATAAAGATATTCACAATAATTCGTTATATTTGTTTACGCTGTATTTTGATGTTAGATACCAACATTATCACTTGAAAACTGTTGTGATTTTAAGATATTCATATGGTTTGAATAGGTCTGGTTTTTATTACACTATGATCTATGAACACTATTCATTCACAGGTCTCCGTTTCGGTTTTACATCTTTAAACAGTCAAGCATAAGAGTATGTGCTTAAAATTCTTTGTGTCAGACATCATCGTCATAAATAAACTTTGGTGTTGAAAACATGCGTGAGGCCCTACAAGTGGCTGTTTATACTACTTTCTTTTTTTCTGTACTGTTGTAAGTGGATTAAACATTATGTAACAATAAACAAATGTTTGAGTTTGTTTAGAGCCCTGTTTTTAGAGGGCTAATCTTCTCTGTAATTTCACAAAACCCTCTATGCTCATATTTTGTAGGATTGCTTCAACAGCATTACATAATGAAGGTTTAAATCGAATTGGATTATACGGTAAAACACTACAAACCAGAACTCATGTAACAACAGTGAAAGTATTATCGCTGCTATGTTTTATCCTTATAAAAACCAACTGTGCTATGAAAGAGCATATCAGTAGTTTTGTGCAAGTCCAGTCGGATTTTATCTTTTACAATAAATGTTTTGTCTCATGCATATATCAACAGAAACATTTCAAGAACATTAATTCAACGTTAATACAATTCCTAAAAACATGTTGAACATTCAACATAATTTTAATGTTGTTGCTACATTTTGGAAACCTTATACATATGTATAATAAAGATAATACAAAACACAATACTGTCCAGTGTAATATCAGTAGCACACAAACAAATGCATGGGTACACACATTCTTAGCATCATACGTTTGTCTTTATGAGGCCATGTTAAACTGCTTTAGAAGCTTATTGTCTCACTGTGGCCAGATTAGTTGGGCCTTAGTATTTCCCAATCGTGCTTACAAAAAAACCTTTAACCAAAGACTTGCATTACTAACCAGACATGAATCAGTTTAGCTAAAAAGATGCCATCCTATAGGCTTACGGTTATTTGCGCTAGGCAGATGCTTTTGCTAGTACTAAAGAGACCTGATTGATTTCCTGACAATAAAACGACCTAATCCTCATCGCCTCCTGTTTTCACACACACACACACACACACTCACTCATACTCACGAAGTCTTTCTCAGCACACTTTTCTCAGAATGCAGTGAAGCCCTTTCACTGTGTCCGCTACATTGTAACCATGACGACCAGCAGGCTCTCTCTTTGTGGTGTTTCCATGGTAACTTGCATCGCTGTGTTGATGGTGATGCTCAGTCTCATTCTCTTCTCTCCCCTTCTGTGATCTGGAACTGGTATATTTTGTTTTTCTGTTTTCAGTTTGTTGTTGAGTTTTATGTCTGCCCTTTGTAATGAGGATGGTGCTAATTTGTATTGTTGTGATGGTGTTCGCACACATGGTCAATAAACTAAATACACTTAGAAGAATTCTGCATTGGTTGGGCTTTTTTGTTTGTAAAGCTGTTTGTTTTTTTCATGGAAAGATCTGACTCACCAAAAGGGTTTTAATGTACCATTGTGAAAGCGCTTTATAAATAAACTTTTACACTGTGTCCTACACAGATATGATGCTTTTAAGCAACAACAGTACATAGTTTCTTCATGAGGTTTTACCTAGCTTAAAAACAAGACTCCTTGGTCTGCCAGCTTCAGTTAAGTTTTGCAAGAGAACAGCATTACTATCAGATAGACTATAGAAATTTATACTGCTTTAAACTGGGCTTAGATCAGTTTACTCCCTGCATTATGTTGCAATATCCAAGACAATAGAATATGGATTGTTATACCCAGATTAATGTATTAGGTGCTGGTATGTTATTCATAATAAATTGCTCATTTGTTGTAATGACTTCTTACTCTACATCCCTACATCTAATAGTTACTGCTAACATTTAAGTATCTCTTTTCTCAGAGTATAATGTACTTCTAAAATCAGTCTCTGTGCAGAAAGATAAGAAATATATTCTGTATTTGTTAGAGGTATAGTAAGTACTTTCAATTAGTGTCAGAATCCACCAATCCAAACCATTATGGAACCTAGGGACAAATTCACAGCTGATTTTAGTATAATTTGACAATGCTGTGTTACTGTTAACACGCTGAAATCACACATATATTGAGTAAGATAATCAAAATTTATTATTTATAATCCTTTCACCATTTTCTCAAAATTGTGTCCATTAATTTTTTTAGCACATCCCGATGCCTACTGCAAAAAAGTATTACAAAATTTGTCTTGCATTTCCCCTAGGAATTTTCTTCACATTAGCTGCTAATTGCTTGTTTGCAGAATTTACTATTCCGCTTTGAATATTTATGGTGTCAATGTTGACTTCAGAAGTTAACTAAAATGAACTCACTAATACATTCATTCTGTAGTGTGTTTTTACAGAGATAAAAGATTTGGGTTTGGCCTGTGTTTTAATGTGTAAGAAAGAACTTTTATAAAGTCTGTCATGTTTTCTTTTTATTATTAATTGATTGAACTGCAGTACAATACGTCCATTCTACTACAATTTACAGTTTCCAAGAATTTCATTTGGTTTCAGTTTGGTTTTCGCATGTGTGTGAGCTTGTATTTTAAGTGAGTTTTAGGGTAAACCACGGATATGTCTGTCTGTCGTTAGCTTTTCTAGTGTCTGGCAAACTCTCCCACAAGGTTCACAGAGAGATGGTTATGCTGAAGTATGCATGCATGCAAATGAAAAATGTCAATAAAATAAGGACATTATATTGCAATAATGTATAATTAACCAAAATAATTAACCATGTGAGTGGTTGGCTTAATGGTCTTTGAATGTGTCATAGCTACTTAATGTTGATTGGTGTTTTTTTAGGAAGGTAGGCGGAGCCTCCATTGCCTTCTAGTTTTTTGCTGTCATTGGCACCCTCCCACACCCACATTTTTTGGATTCAGACACCATCCACCAGCACAGGACCTCCTACGTGTCTGGCCTGATTTAGCCACAACGGGTCCATGTGAAACGCAACACAGACCCTCGTAAAGTTAAATGCACCCAAACAGTCCCATTCTTGGCAGGTTGGCATATATCATCTCTGTGTGAAAGTTGAATTCAATGTCTGAAATGGACGAGTTCAATGGGTACAAAGGATTATGATGTTTTCTTCATTGTTTTCTTCGTTCAGACTTTATTCCTTTAGTTCTAATAAGCTGAATGGAGCTAAACACCTAGCTAGGGCTGTATAGATGCATTGACATTGTTGTAATGCGTGGCGGTTACACACAAACCAAGACTTTAGAGCAAAAGCTAGTGGCTAGTATGTCAACGCTACTTTGTATGGTTGCGTTCGTAGAGCATTATTTACTAGCGTGACAGCCACATAGCCTAACAGAACTGCCGCATTGCACATTTTCTGCACTCACAACCAGATTCTCAGCAAAGTCGTGCTGAAAGATCTGAGATATACCTCTTCTGGGAGACAAAATGTATGTAGGATGTTGCTAAAAGTTATACCTAAAACTTTGTTTGTTCTGTATTAAATGTGACATTTGTCAGATATATTGAGGCTGACAGACTCCAGAAACTTCCTGAACCCTTTCTATTATTACAGTAATTCCAACTGATGTTTCTCTTAACATTCTTTCTCTGTTTGAGTGATATATGAATGGCCAGAGACATTCTGGGTCTTGTTAAACCCATCACTGCAGGACACACCCACAAACTCCTGTTTAATGTGCAAAACACTGGTTTTGTTCAACTTTTGCCCACACACAGCAGAAAAAGGACTATACACAAATATATGTGGTTTACAACTTAAGACCATTTAGTTTAGACCTGCCAAGTTATACACATTTTCAAAAGATTTCCTACAACATTGTGAGGTAAATGCACTAAACAATTGTGACACATCTGAGCCTTGGAAGTTCAGTTTAAAAACCTTCATATTCACTTTTTACCACAACCAGGTAATACATTTTAGATTTATGCAATTTATGCTGTTCATTGAGTTTTTAAAGTCATCATTATTTTTTTTGGCAAAGATATCCCTTTTTAATTACTTTTTCTGTAAAAAAAGAAGTACTAATACAAAAAAATTAAAATAGTAATAATATTGCTACTAAACTACTAAACTAGCAATAGTATTACACTGTGTGTATTGGGCCTGAGTTTGTTGATTCTAACACTTGTGTAGGCACTGGTGATGATTCAAACGTACCTCGGTTTAGAGCCAAATAATACAATGTGAAAATGTGAAAGAGACCTGCAATGGAAGTATATTGAATTAGTTATAGTATTGAGTCTGTTTAATGTCATACTGTTGCCAACCTACATGTTGATATTACAGCCAAAACAAACTTGTCTTTTCAAAGAAACTTTGGTTGGAATAAAACCCCTATGCAAAAACATAAATTTGAAAATTAAAAACATGCATTTCTATACTCAAGCCATTCCAAAAGTGTATGACTTTTCTATGGAAAACAAGAAGAGACATTTAGCAGAATGTTTACATTGCCCTTTTCCAAGAAATAAAAATGACACCTATGGCCTTTTAAACTAAAAAGAATAAAAAAGTGCCATAAATATAATGTATATGACTCTAGCACTATCACTCTAAGTTGTTTATGAGCTTTATGTAGTTATTTAATCAAAGTTTTCTCATAGATCCCAAATCTCATTTGTTCTATTGGTTACCTAAAGGCAATTGTACAGTGAACTTTCAACAGGCTTCCCTGGCTGGACCTTCCTCAACTATGTTTGAATCGAGTTTTTAGCAAAGTGATGGTCATGTGTTGTTCTCAAGCATCCAGTGTTCAAGAAAACAGGAAAATGTGTGTGGACCCCTTTTTGAAATTAGGACCTACTTCTGGGAATGTCCCCTGTTTCTCAGAAACTTTGTGAGAATTCCTTTGCTCTGCAGGAGGTAAAGTTTGGAACACAGTATCTTGTTTCCAGAAAGGGAGGTGAATGGTAAACATGCTAACAGTTTCAATTATTAGTCTTTTAAAGAACACATTGTATTATGATGTTTCGGACACTCAGAACACACAGACAAATATTACTTAATACATGTTTGAGTATGCAAAATGAGTAAGAACACCTTACAACTACAAAGCAGTTATCTCTCTCTCTTTCTCTCTCTCTCACACACACGCACTCTGTTTCGTGGAAAAGTCTACTGCTCCCCCTCTCCAGTCTTCTAATGAATAAGCTGTAAATAGATTCAATCATGTTACTTAGAATCGCAGATATTTTTTAACTTTTTGACTGAGAATAAAATGAAATGCAGTGAAAATATTATGAATAAAACTCCAGCTTTATTTCAACACCTCGCCCTCCCCTGAACAAAATCTCTCTCTGTCCATCTCTCTGCTTTTATTTCTTCCTCAGACCACAGGAATGTTTTTTTCTCAGAAACTTAAAATGCTGATTCTGGGCTTGATGTCCGTTTAAACATGTGGCTCCTGTCATTCAATCATTTCCCCTATTACTCTCTGTTTCTTTTACTTTCTCCTACACAAACTCTTACATTTGGTCAGCTGCAGGCAGGTATGTGGGTAGGTACATGAAGTTGGTACATACATATGTTGGCAAATAAGTAGGTTTTGGCAGGTTGGTAGGCAGACAAGTAGCCTGGTAGGTTGATGGGCCCTTAACAAAACAGGCAGATAGGCAAGGTAGACCGACCGGTAGGTAGACTAAACATAAACATGCTGAAACCTCCAGCAAAATGACAGATAATTACTAACACCTGCATGCTTGGTAAATGAACCAGAGTAAAGTCTGTATGTTTCAGTTTAGGTAGTGTAATGGTTTGGGGTGCTAACATGGGGTGAGGGTTTAGTCTAAAAAAAGAGTTGTAAGAGTTGTAAAAGAAAACAGACCACCACTATCAGACAGGTCTAACCATCACTTAACGTACATTAAATGAGTTCTAAATTAAACTAAGTTAAACAGTAAACTTTGGAAGTGAGTGAGAGAGAAATAGACATCAAAATGTCTTTTTTCTCACAGTTGTGCTAGAAACTTATATTGGATATAATGTTTTACAAGCTTATACAGGTATCAGTCTAGATGCAGTTAAACTGTTAGATTTTTTCTTTTTTAGCATTTACAGACCATGCTGAAGACCAAACTGAATGTGCTGACACTCCGTAAGGACCCGCTGCCTACGGTGATCTTTCATGAACCAGAGGCTATCGAGCTGTGTTCCACCACGCCTCACGCCAAGAACCGCATACACCCAGGATACAAGGTAGAGAACCAACACTCATATCCAGAATTCATATTCCCTATATATATCCCTATATACAAGGGATATATATATATATTTACCTGCTGCATATATTGTAAGGTAAAAATATACTGACGAAAAATATAGAACATCTTACAAGGATATGGCCCTGCTAAAGAAGCTGCAATGCTGTTGCCATGGAAACCTCAGCATCCATTCATTGCAAAATGCTGGCTAAGACAAAAACACAGGGCATCTCTTTCTCTGTTTCTGTTTGCTCTCCCCTATACCACTCTACTTTTCTTTATAGCAAATATTTTTAGGACTGTATTTTTAGCACATATTACAGTCCAGATATTATTATATATCATATGCGTAGTTCATCCCGTGACTGGCATCCAATTACTATTTCAGACATCTGAAACATCATTCCTCATCTTTATTCCAGCTTTGTGTCAAAACATCTTACCGTTTGGAAGTCCTACCAAGTGCAGTGCATTGTTGGATACCTGGTGCAGTTAACTGTTGCATACTGCACAGTTTGCCCTGTATATATTAGGTCATTTGGGTGTCCCAAGCATACCGATTATTTGCACACTATTCCCAATATACCCACTATATACTACAAGACTTCTATACTATACTACTGAAAAAGTAGTATGTTAGCATTTCTTGGCCCACAAAATGATTGCTACCACATTTCTGGCACAGCTTGTGCTGAGTCAGTGGTCTCCTCATTAAGCCCAAGATATGTGAAACATTTTACATATTTTTATCTGTGTATGTTAACATTAGAGAGTTAGAGTCGACTTAGAGAGTATAAAGTCTCTGGCATAACTCAAACACACATACACCACAAGCATTTTTACACTTGGGTGTAGACCGGTTTTATGATGATTCACATTTTTCTTTAAACAGTGATTATTCCCATTTTAGCCAGTGTCCAGTTGGATGATCTCACAAATCACGTGTTGTTGCATGAGAGAAGCTGCAGAGAGGAACCAGTGGCAGAGAAAAAGAAAGGAGACTTAATCATCCATTGAGGTCTTTTGATTATGTAACAACACAACAAAGCCAGCCTATATGCTGTTTCCATGGAGATCAGTCTTGCTCTGTGTGTGTGTGTGTGTGCGTGTACACACTCCTGTGCATACTCAGCATTAGGCATACATAAAATACTTGTCCTGTCCCTATTTAAACCATCTTTTGTCTTTCTTGCTAGATTTAGTTCATCTGCAGCCTCCGCTTCAATTGAAGTTCACACTGCACACAAATCTGATTTAGTTTGAATGCACAAATCACATTCACACTGTCGTTTTGCAAGTGATGAAATCTGTTCTGTTTAATTAAACAGTTTACTCAGTATCTGCTGTATCAGCAGTGGTTGCTGTAATAATGATGTTAGACTCAGTTGATGCTGATTTAATTGTGCAACTTCACTTGATGTGCATTACATTGGCGTCAAGTCTCAAGTGATGAAAAACTACTTAAATCCAAACTGACCATTAAGACTGGGATTTGTTTTAAAAATTGAAACCAAATTTCAAACAACATGTGGACACAGTTTAGATCATGTCTGTAAACATTCCGCCTGCATTAAACTGATTTAAATCAGAAACACAAACAAAACAAGACCTGCTTTGTCTGAATTTTCAAACTAAATTCAGATTTTTTACCTTTTCAGTGTGTTTTTGCTGCAGGGTCAAATGTCTTTGATCAACATTTTAGATGACAGTGTTTATTTTTAGATAACAGATGTGATGAAATAACGGATGCCACAGTTGCTGACTGTAGTGTATGTGTGTGTTGTTGTGAGTTAGTAGCGGTGGTTTCTGTATTAATCCTCTCATAACTCTAACATAACAGAACAGTTTGTGGAACCGGCCGTGCTTTGATCTGGGTCAGACATTTGTTCAAGTCATCACCTCAATCCGGGACAAATACATTCTTTGTCTGGCCTGATCTTTCCTCTTTCTGTTCCAGCTTCCAACAGATAAATGAGATAAAAATTTTTTTCTGAGACCTGCTAAATAATGGCGAAAAATGAATAAATTAATTTAAGAATACTCTTGGTCAAAATGGGCATATAGAAGACTTAGAGACTTTAAAAGCATGTCTATTGGGTATTCTGGGTAAAGTTACTGAATCTTCATGATGGTGAACTACCCAGTCGAAGTTTTATGCATAATATTGAAATATATCAGAATGCTTTCCTGTTAAAGGCCAGAACATTTACGGCTTTGGCAGATGCTTTTATCCAGGGCAACTTCATAACTTCATCAACTTTCATCAAACTCCATGACTGCATGACGGCAATCTCAGCTACACGCTGTACCAGTTGAGATTCAGGAACTCGTCTCATAACTCAGCGCACCCTCTACACAAGTTCACAGATGCAGATGTTTGGCCAATGTGTTGCAAACCGCAGGGCGATAGAGTTACCTTCATATATGACATGCCTCATGTGTTATTGTTTAGGTAGCTTGCCATAAAACATTGGATGTAGATGACCTGATGTTGCTTTATGTTAAAAAAACACTCAAAAAGTGATCTTAACAATATCGTTATCTTTATAATTATCATTGTTGATGCAAACAGGCATTTAGTCTGTTGTAGGAACAGAGTAATTGTGTGTGTTTGTACAGACTCATCATTCAGACAGACTCATCATTCAGTTTTCATGTTTTTGTGTGGCTGTAAATGTGTGTGTTTGGTAAAAGAAAATATTTTTGTGTTCGTCTTATGAGTGTGTATTGGGTCTGCAGATTTCTGAATGGCTTCATTATGAAGTCAAGTGAAAGAATCATTCTGTGACCTAAGAGGTGTGTACAAAGTCTGTTTTGTGTGTTGTTTACACACACACACACACACACATTCTGTTAACAAACATAGCACAGACAGAAGAGAGACCAAATATAGCTATTACCACTCACACAAACTTTTACTAGGTTAGGCACACAAACAGTCTCTTTCACACACATACACACTTGAGTGTATGCAGTGTATGGGGCTGTATGTATGTACATTGTACAGCTGTGTTGGAGGACACATTTGTCTCTTATTCTGTAAAACGGCTGGAACATTAACATCCCGCTCTGTTGGTGAGGAATTCTTTTCTGAATTATACATGGAGTTTCCTCAACTACAGTGCTGGCTACCAGCTAGATCATGGTTCCCAATGCTGCCACCTGCTGGAGACTCAAGTCATTGTCTGAGTTGTATGTCTTAGAATTTTTTGCCGTTGAGTTTCTTGGGACATTTGTGTGTTAAGGTTGCATAAGTAGGTTGCATTAGTAGGTTAAATAAGTAGGTTGCATTAAAGATTACAACAGTGTAATCTCATTGCAACAATGTGCATATCACTCAATCTCAGATTTTACAATTAAATGTTTGTCACCATTGAAAAATGTTCAGGAAAGTCCCAATGTGATAGATTCTCATGTATGCAAATGTTAATCTTGTGTTTTGTAATTTCTAAATTGCATTTTTTTTGCTATATTCC
Source organism: Yasuhikotakia modesta (assembly GCA_036877545.1). Taxonomy (NCBI): domain Eukaryota; kingdom Metazoa; phylum Chordata; class Actinopteri; order Cypriniformes; family Botiidae; genus Yasuhikotakia; species Yasuhikotakia modesta. The sequence continues at coordinate 69,856 of JBAJNP010000408.1, read as the reverse complement.
TAATGCAAAATGAAAAATGAATCACACACTTGTGACTCTGGTGATTGTGGCCACATCATGTTGCATAACAGTGACACAGTAACACAAACAACATTGTTTCCATGTCCATTGTGTAGGTGTGTGCATGTGTTTTCACTAAGGAATTGTATTATTTGGTGTGTGTGGGTTCTATTGTTGATTCATTTGTAGAAGGCACATTAAGCATGGATATCGATCCATGTGTCCCAAAAAATGTGTCAACAGGAAGACATGCTATTTGCTGTTATTGTGATTAGGATCCTAAATTGTTAAAGACCATACAGTACATTTATATTTATATATTTAAAGCGAATTACAAAGAGAGAAAACAGTTAACATTTTGCCCTGAGAAATCGCTCTGATGCTAGAGACAGGATGAGGAAGGTTTTATTGGAGATTTAAGTTGTTTCTTGACAGTTGTGATAGTCTCAGCAGATTGGGTGGAGGTTGGGAGCTCGTACCACCATGAAGGAACAGAATAGTTGAATGTCTTAGAGCAATTTGGTACCTCGTGGTGAGGGAACAATCAGACGTCCCTCTACAGAATGTAGTTGGCAGGAGAGGAAATATAAATCTGTTGGCGTGATTTGAGGTAGGAGGGTGAAGTTCCAGAGACTGTCCTAAAGACCAGAGTCAGAGATTTAAATTTAATGTGCATGGCATCCTTGTTCTCAGGTTAACTAAACAGTATTTTAGCTTCTTTTCTACAAGAGCTGTGCATCAGAGCAGTTAAATCACAGGGTTCCACCCAGTTGCCTTTGGAGGATGGAAAGCTGAATGAATGCTTTGTTGGTGTCTAGACTCTGTGCTGACTGAGAAGCATCAATCCATCTTAAGGTTTGATGGTTTTTCAGAGTTTCCCCCTGAGGAACGTACACACAGACAGACCCACCCAGGATCAGACAGAGAGTGGTGTGATTGAAAATACTCTCAGAGGGTACCATCAGTCTGAATGTATTTAAAACACACACACACACACACACACATACAGTACTTAAAGAATGACTTAACATTTTCAGTGAGCTTCAGGGTTAGTGATTTTTTTTAGTTACATTTAGGGTTTTTGTTTAAATGTTACCCTACTTTTTACAAGTTTATTTTCAGTATGAAAGTTTTTAATTTTTCATAGTTCTAAATTTACAAAAGAAAGGATTAATAATATCCATCAAGTATTAGGAAACGCATGCAGAAATACTCACACACTGTTTCATTTGTTAGTCATGGAGCAATGAGGCTTTTGTTTCTTTAAGGCTCTAATGTTTTCCAACACTTCTTCCAACAGAAAATAATCATACTGTCTTTCTGTCTGATGTAAATCGTTTTCAGAAGAGAAAAGATATTACTGGTATTTCCTCCCCGCTCACAGCAAGGCCTCATGTTTCTGCACTATATTAGATTCCTGCGCTTAACAGAGTGACTTTGCATTCTGCTATTTGTGGTATTTAGTTCTGTTACCAAATACAGCACAGATGTTTGCACAGTTAAAACAATGAGAAACAATTTAGAAAAACAATTTTAAAACTACATTCTATAAAGAAATGGGAAGGACAGAACAGAGCCAGAATTAGACTGTGTGGTTACAGACTAAACAGAATGTTTGGAGGAGAAAAACAGACAGCCAAGACACACTGTTTTTCTTCTGTTGTTTCACATTTTCTCAAATGTGAAAACACTGTAACAAGAATTCAGCACTGCTCATTTTTTAACTTTCTCTTTACTGTTTCTCTGTGGAAAACAATAGCAGACTGTTTTTAGTTTGATAGCATTGACAAACAGCATTGAAAAATGATGAGCAATTTTAAAAACTGTGTAAAGTACATTAGACAAGTTCTTGGAAATGTTTTCTTAAGCATTCATGTTGGTTTATGTATTTGTGAAAAAATTTGATATTATTTTCAACACAATCAAGTGGTGTTACCAGCAATTAACAAGTATTTAAAAACATAATTTATAAACAAATGATGCTAAAACAGTTTTTAAACCTTTAATACATGTGAGTGTATATATGTTACGTGTCCACAGGGACCCCCTCTGTGTGTAAAGTTGTTCCTTACATCTCTGTTTCACTTTACCAGGTGACTTATCTTGGCAAGGTGACGATTTCCGGGACTCAGTTCCTGTCTGGCTGCACAGAATCGGCAGTTGTGGGATTATGGGACACAAAGCGGAAGTCTTTAACCCACGACGACTCCATCACCTCTTCCAGCGCCATACTGGAGATCCGCCCTTTCCAGGTGCGACTGCATCACCTGGATGGGCGGGGTGAGGCTGCAGTTGCCATGGACACATTTCAGGTGGCTCGCATCGCATATTGCACGGCGGACCACGTCATTAGCCCAAACGTGTTTGCATGGATCTACCGGCAAATCAACGATGATCTCACGTTCCAGATGGACTGCCATGCTGTGGAGTGTGAGAGTAAATTGGAAGCTAAAAAACTCGCTCACTCCATGATGGAAGCCTTTAAGAAAACCTTCCATAGCATGCGCAGTGACGGACGCATCCACAAAAGCAGCTCGTCTGATGAGTTCCCTGAAGAGTCAACTCCTGATGATGGCTGAGGGTGGGACTGGGGTAGAGCTTCTCTAAAATGGGAGGGGAGGGAGTGTAAATGTGAGATAGGACAGGTACTGGTGTGGTGGTACTGTCGCTTAATCATTATCACTCTCTTTATGTCTTTTTGGCATATAAACATCATAAAATACAAAAAACACAAAAAAAGCAGGTGGAAATGGATACCAGTCTGGGTATGAATGATCAACAGAAATTCAAGCAACAAACCAAGACAGAAAAAATAACTAGTAAGCTAACTTTTGCCTTTTTAGATCTTGCCTACAAGACAAATTGTGGCCATTTTACTAAAGCATATATACTTGTATTATACAGACTTCAGTAAGGTACAATACGTTATTATTAAACTTATGATGGTTACATTCTCAATTAAAAGCTGCTGTTTTTAAAAATGACTTTTATGACATCGGAAGTGGCAAGAATTTACTACACCTTATACCTGTTATGCTACTTTTGTTCAGCCAATCACAACCTTGGGGCTATTTACCCTCTGTGGGGGGAGGAGGGGTGACCTTAAAGTGGAAAAAATGGGTCATTTTTAAAAATTGAGAGGTATATTCTTTCTGTTAAGTGTAGTTTGAGAGAGAGAAATTATATAATTTTGATATTTATGGCAGGCAGCCAGCCTAGGGCATTCCTTTACTGTTATTGGGCCATAGAATCATTGCCAATAGGGACCATGCATCAATTTGTATGTATTTTTAAGAAATACCAAAAGTCAATGTGTGTGATATAGTGTCTGTTTGTCTGCAGCTCATGAGCCTTTTAATAACTATGGAACGGGTTCTCTACAACAAGCTTATACAAGCTAGAGTGTGTGAGAGTGTTTGGTGTGCTTGTCTGTCTTGGGTAGTTTAGTGTGTGCATGATGTGTGTGCATAAGGGTGTATTTTTGAACAATCGAAGAATTTAAAAGTATGAGAGTGTGTCTGTGTTTATGTGTTAAATGAGATTAAAATGGGACAGACATTCCAGTGATAAATCAACATATTCACTCATGCAGAACTATTCCATTATAAAGGAATACTTCACTCAAAAATGACTTGCTTTCTTCCTTTAAACACAAATGTAGTTGACGGTTCATTTATATTGACTTTTAATGTACGAATGTTTTGCTAAATTTGTTATGTAACACAATGCAGGTTTCAATGCTAGCAAGGGTGAGTGATTACAAAATTTTAATTTTGGGGTGAACTGTTCCTTTAAGGCTGCCATTATTTTGATTGTGCTGCTTTTCCAGTAAAAACAAATCCCTGTTACTAGTCTTTAATTAGCAAACAGGGAAACTTTATAGAGATTTGGAAAGAACTGTGTGAATGTTTATGCAGGATGAGGGAGGTTCCAGGACCCCAAAAACATAGTTGTCCCATAGAGTGCCTGTATCTTCCCCCTGTGCTGAATGTATGATGTATTTTGTGCTGCAAGCGCTATACATGTATTGGTACTGAAAGCCTTGTTTTATCATTATTTTAGATTTTTAAATATACATTTGTATTTGCAGGTAATTTGGAAGCTGTATAATGATACTCATTTTTCTCTGTACAAGATTTGAACATAATACTGTGTTTTAAAATGTGTTTTAAAATCTAACACAGACACTCATATACACAGCTTCACTCACCTGTGAAAACCCTTATTTGGGGACGATGGATTGTGGAGCAAAACAAATTAGTACATAAGAAGCAAATGAAGAAACTTTAAATCAGACATTTCTTGTGTTTCGATTTTTAATCAGGTTCTAAAATCAGAATCTAATTCAGATTTATATTCTGTTGGAGCGGATCTGGATTAAGACTGGATTCAGGACCAAAAACTAAGATAAAGATTAGGCGAATGCTTAGCAAGTGAGCATCTATATATAGAAATATATATAAAAGATATATACAGTGTATTTGAAAATCATTCAGTTAGCTTGTGTAAATACAAATGTATTCATTTTTTTTTCTTTTAAATACTGCATTAAAGGTAAGATAATTTGAATAGATGAATCAGTATTAAGGCCAACTGTGAATTTGGATCTGGAGTGAAGGAAAGCTTGAGGGATGAATTGTCAGGACAGAGTGATAAGAATGAGTGTCTCTTTGTTTTTGCTTTTGTTTATCATTTTGTAAAATTGTAGATGAACATTCTCACTATGTCTTAATGGCTCAGACTCGCTTTAATGTTTCGAAATGTTACCGTATGTGTTTTTTATGCTGTATTTGCAAAGAAAGATCAGTCATATATAAACTATTTACCAAGCTAAAGTGCTGTGTTGTTCTCTTATTTATTATTATTTTTTTAAACTATCCCTAATATAAGCCTTCAATTTTTCGTATAGGTTTTGCAATAAGGGCTAATCAGTAATTAATAATATTAATAATAACATAACACTTAATATAAAAAATACCTAATGGCAAATATCTTCAGATGATTTTTAATCATCTATTATTTTAGATTACTGTTATATTTTATATTATACTGTTTGAATAGATCAGAGTAGATTTGATTGTTAATATTATTTATTGTGTAATTTATATTATACTGTTTTTAGAGATGCCCTTCACAGCTGTACTACCATTATTAGCTCAAAGGTGGCAGTATGATTCAAAAAATAAAATAGCTTTATCGGGCCACATTTTAAAGCGTTTTATTATGCGTTTATTCTGTCCTATTTACCTCTAGAGGGCACCTGCATCATTGCAGAGACATGCCATGAAAGAGCCTGTTAACAGACGTTTACCCTAAAGTTTAGGAGGGTGGGGCTATAATAAAGACAGACCAATCGCTGCTCACCTTAACAGGAAATGGATTTATTCATTAAATTGCCATGAAAGATAAAAGATGAAATATATAACGGAGAATAATATAACGGAGAATAATATAACGGAGAATAACCTCGAGGAAGACACGTAACCCCAGGTTTTTCATTTTCTTACTTTTGTAAAAATGCATGGTATGCAAAATGCAACTTCAATGAACAAATCAACTTTCTCCCCACCGAAAACTTCCGGACTGAGCGGTAAGCATGTTTTATAGCTAAAAATTGGGATTATTCACTTCTGTGAGTCCATATTTACAAAAAGTTTCCTACTTTGTTATCTAAATAAATGAATATTTATAATTTTCAAGAAGCTCTGCATTCATTCACACCATTACATAAGATCTCAACGATTCACAAAGACTGTCAAAGTCAACCAGGTGAATAAATCTTTATGTCAGATTCAGTCAAGTGTGAGTTCGCTGTGGGTTTGGATCAATGGTTTATATAAGTCACTTCTGCACATGTAAACCTGAGTTTCTCTCTGTCTGAAAGAAACTGTTGAACAGCGTTCAACGCTGATATTTGTAGCCAGATTCTATTGTGTGTTGTTGATTTTATAGCATTTTATAGCATTTTTTAATAGATTTTAGCTTTTCACTACCATGTAAAAGAAAACTTCTGTTATGCTGCTGTTTATTTTTGGGCTCTCTTTGGGCAGCTTAAAACCTTTGTCCTATTTGCATCTAAACATACCTAGGAACTGTAATTGACCTTTTACAAAGCATTGCAGATCCAATGCTGATGTGTTTGATCTAAGATGTCTAGAGAAAACCCCTCCCACCAATTGCCTCATAAATACTGTTGGTTTTCCTATCTGCATATCAAGCTCAGCAGAAGTGTTCTGTGACCTGCCTTTATCAAAGCCTCTTATCATAGGGCTGATGGGCTGCACTGATTTTAAGACTTTTACTCTCTATAGCAAATTATAGCAGAGAAAGAGGTGCATTATAATTTTCATGTAGGTCACTTCATGCAGGCTTTAATGGACTCCAATCAATGGATTAACCAATCAATGGAGTCGTAGACTTTATAAGTGAGCTTGCTTCTATTTTTACTATCTATGATGCAAAGATCAAGTGTCATTAATCCACCTTTCTGATTTATGTCAAACAGGTGGGAGACATTTAAAAGAATAGTAACGCTTACGTCTCTTTGTTGTGAAACACTTGACAGGCAGGAAGACATCAGATGAGGACCTTCATCTATGCAGGATGTTTTTCTGAAAAGCTCAAGAGTGAGTCCTTGCCCATCAACAGCTGTTTGTTTGGCAGCTGTTTGTTTGGTTGCCCAGAGAGCTAAATCTTAGTGCCACAGCTCAGCCACCACATCAGGGGAAAATCCCCTCACAAAAGCTGGTGGAAATGACATGGTGAGTTGAGGATCCTAGAAGAATAATGTTACAGCTCTGAGGTTCCTCTTTTATAGCTCAGTTGAGTTTATTGAGACGTTTCATTTAAATACAGTTCAGGAGAAACAGAACTAGACGCATGATTTAAATTTCATGGGGTCTTTAACATGCAACACAAGCTTTTGTCTTTCGCTGAGTTTATAGACCTAAAAAATAAGAGGCAGAGAATAAATCATCTGGAAAAAGGTTTGTCATGAATGAACAACATTATTTTTTATATTTATATACATTTTTTTCGTTGTTTTGTTTTCTGACTGATTCTACACACACTAAATTTATGTGAATTCTGTGGTCTTCTGCGGCTGTCAGCCAACGCAACTTCCAACACATCACAAGTGCATTTGCTGGGAATAATTCCGGGTGTCATTCCCACACACAGTCTGAGTCGAACGCCTTACGTGTGTATCTGGAACCACACCCTGAATGTCAAATCCTGATTTCAAATGCATTAGTACATTCTTGTGAGGGCAAACAAAGTATTGGTTTGCAACGAAAATTGAGAACTGCAATTGAATGGAATAGACTTCTCATAAATAGTATTGTGGTGAGAATATTATTCAAAGGCAGACCACTTGAACTTGAACCTGGTTCTCAGGCCCATTTAATTTCTGTACATGTGTGTTTGTTGTGTTTGTTTTGAGGTCATCCTACACAACATTCACTTTTAATGTGACTTTATCCTGTTTTGGGAAAAAGGATAAAAATACTATTGTTTTATTGGGCTGTGTTGACTAACAAGTAGCAAAATGTGTGTGATGGTGGTGATGTGACTAAAGATTATAGGAGATATCTTAAAAATGTTAATTGTCATCATTAAACAAAATATTTTGCTGTATATTCGGTTACATAAATTTAAACATAACATTGTTTATTCCTTAAGACTCTTTTTGTTTTGAAACGTTTTAAATGTTCTTTCATTTGTAAATTGCTTTGGATTAGAAAACATGATAATTGAATAATTGTAGGTGTAAAGGTTGTTTTACTCTGTGTAGATGACATGACAAGCGTAATGGTTGTAATGGCAAATTGGTCACTCACACACCAAATACTGAAAGTGAAAATCAGTAATTGTATTTGCTGCATTAGTAATTCAATTACAAAACACAAATTAATAGTGTTTTGTTGTTTAAGTCTTTGATAGTTTAGTTAACCATTCTCATTGGGTTATGTATGGTTATACAGGTTTAAAAGTACAGTATATATATAATTATTTAATATAATGTTAAATTATTTACTGTTTCCACCACCTTCCTGATTGCTCTCCCTGAGAAATGATGGTACTCTGTTTCAGCCTGTGCACTGCTTGGTGACATGCAAAGCTATTTTCTTGACAGAAAATCCTATGTACCGAAAGTCAGCCTGTAATGTGGCACAAGGTTGCATATTATAAGCTATGCAGCTGTTAAGTAACAGTGCTGATAACAGTGTAATTGTGAGTGCGATACTGCTTAAACAGTTACAATAGTTACAATACTGTTATATTGAACATAGAATAAAAACATCCTAACTCCCACTTTTAAAAGTGCTTTTTTTGTTTGTTTACTAGAACTATTACAGTCTTGCTCTTGCATAACTGTTAAAGTATAACTGCTGCATAAAGTATAACTGTTGATAAACATTTAAACAAAACAACCTTTTGTTTTAGTATAGCGGTATTGTCATGATTCAAAGTGAAATGTGTTCTTGGGGGTCCTTGAATAATTGTCTTCCCTGTAAGGGGTCTCTGGCAAAAAGTTTGAGAACACTAGCTTCTGGCTAGCAGTTGCAAGTAGTCAATCATGGTTTATTTGTTATTCCCAGCTTGTGCTAAAATGTATTCATTATCATCTTTTCCAATCGTTAATATGTTGCACAAGTAGCAGGAATTGACTTTGTAACTATCTCAGTTGCTTTTGTACACTTATATGGTACAAGCTCATCAAGTTGTGTTGTCAGGTTGAGTAGTAAATTAAACACTATTGTCAGTTTAAAATGAAAGGGATGGCCAAGCTTCCTGTTTCAATAGGGCATGCAGTAACATAAGGACACTGGGTCTTTCAGAAAAAGAAAAGTGAAGAGGAAAAGCAATCAAGTCTTTTGTCACCTCTATGCACAGCAGATGTGTTTTTTAGTGCAGGCCTCTGTTTTGTACACAAAAGGCTAGTTAAGCTGTGACCCTGATAGCTTGCTTTCAGAAATGAGATGCAGTAAAGGTCTCTGTTCAAGGGCAGTATGGATGACCTTTGTCCCATAACAGGGAGTTAAATTGCTAGTGAATATAACACACAATTGCTAGTGTGGCTTAGACCTTAGCAGTTGCTGATTGGTGACCACTTGAAACCGTTATGTTGTGGTAGTGTTGTATTCATCAGTATGAGTAAATGTGGGTATAAGGTTGCTTACTGTTCTGGTGGTTTGTTTTTTGTTTGTGAGATTGAAAACAGTCAGTTGACCTTTTTGTGTGATTATAGATCAACTCCCCATCAACACTCCCCATGACATTTCCATCTTCCAAACACTTAGTTCATTATAAATCACCTGTGACAAACAAACACACGCATGCACAAGTTTACTTACCATTTAAATAGGGACACAGATTTCCAAAGATTTCTATTAATTTTATACACAGCTAGTTATCAACACTATAACCTAACCCACACTTTAACCATTATCCTAACAGAACATTTTTGTAAAATTGAATACACTTCACTCCAATATATTTAATAAAACACCGGACTTGAATTCAACTTTTATCATAGAGGGGTGCACTTTTTGAACAATTCAATGCTTTTTCGAAGCAGAGAAGAACTCCAATTGTGTTTAGCTAAAGAAAGTAATTCAAACTTAGAATGTCTTGCTGAAGTTAAGTAATCTGTGGGATCATTTTAATTTTTGGGTGAACCATTTCTGTTAAAAATGGGTGCGTTTAAAGCGTGTAGATAAAACCATTTAAAGTAACTGACAGAGAACAGGACAAACTCTGATCTTTATGGTCCACTGGGACATAAAAGGCAAGCGTGAATCACACACACAAACACACACCTGCAGATGACATCAGTAACCTTTCACAGTGAAAGCGGATGAAAGCACAAACTCCACGCTTACTGCACTTCCTCCTCTGAGCGACTGTCCGTCCTGATTATTGATTCTCAAAGCTCCCCTGACTTCCCTTTAGCCACTTGAATCTGACAGACAGCCTGGCAGCAAAATATGTACAAGCAAATTACATTTCTGAGATAAAACCTGAGCTTGATGCTTTCCAGAGAGTTTTGATAACAAAATTCACAAGACATTGTGGTAAGAGAAAATAGAGTTTAGAAATCGTGTTTTAGGTTCAGTGCCTACAGATGTTATTCAAGATCCCACAGGAGGCAATGAGAGGAGAGAGAGAGGTTAGGTGAGTGCTCTCTCTCTCTCTCTTCATTTTTTAAATTTCATGTAAATGATCAGATAAATTATACATGATAAATATGCCAGCTCTTAGCCATTAAGATCTTAAGTGCTGACATTATATTTTTGTACACTGTACAAATTGTAAACCATTGAAATCCAAGAAACAAATTGTAAACCAAGAAATGTCAATATTATTGTGCTTTTAATGCAGAAATGTGTGGCATGGCTTCCCTGTTGATGTGAAAGTATGAAAGACTTGTTTATAGCACAGTTTTGCCTGGTCCAATATGGCACTACAGTTGACACATACCAGCAATAGAGTTAGGAGGCAATAGAACGCACTGTTTATGTATTTATATGTTTGTGCGCAGGGTCATTTGTGGTGATGATCTTTCAGGATTATATGCTGTAATACTTTTATATAGCACCAAACATGTTTAGTTTAAGCCTCATTCCCGCCTTCTTTCCCGCCACATTAAAAAAAAGACACAAATAAAGAAACAAACCAATAACAAACTGCCTTTTTTCTTCACCAACTCTGTTTATCTCAGGTTTACTACTGACCCCTAGAGGAAACAGGCAACATCACGTGCAACAGTAGTGTGCTTATTTAAATGAATAGATTAAATTACATTTTAAGCAATAGAATTAATCAATTTTTAAGCAGGTATAACATTCTGTATATATAATCTATTACAAATTACAGAGTCTGTGCAATCCACATATTCCTTGACATAACCAAAGAGAGTAATAACTGGTGGCAATAAATAAAGGGCTGATGTGTTTTAAACTGATTTTAGAACAATGATCAAGAGTCGGAAACACTCAATTCAATTGATCTTCTACTTTCCGAAGTTGATTAACAGTGTTTGTGTGTGTTTATATTTTTGTCTTAGAACTATCAGTCTGGCTGCAGACACTAGCTGCTCTGATTCTCCAACACTTTGTGTGTATGCTTAAAGGGATAGTATTTAGTCATCAGTTATGTTGTTCCAAATCCATATGACTTTCTTCTGTGGAACACAAGACATCTTTAGCACAATATCTAATATATCACAATATTTTTGTAATTGCTTATCTAAAATGTTTTTTATTAAAAGCACAATTACCACAAAAGTCAGAAGGTAAAACAAAATTCACCAAAAAATTTGGGTAAGCCATTTCTTTTGAGGAAAAAAGAGGAAAAAAGAATTATTCCATTCTATCCTAAGGATAGACACGTTTCTGCCATTGATACTGTATCTGTGAATGGACTGTAGGGGAAATTGTGTATTGGCTTTGCTGAGATAATGAAGGGATGGTTAGATAAAAAGAGAAACAAAATAGATAAATGAATGACCTCCCGTTGAGATTGCTTTTCCTTCAGGGGAAATTCTGCTGTGTTGAGATTGAAAGACAGCTTGACTCACACTAATAGAGTGCGTGTGTGTGTGTGAACGGTCAGATGATTCATTTCACACCTCAGATCTCAGGGGACAGCCCTTCATGTTCATTGTTGGACATAAGATTCTCCCTATTCCATCAGTCCTTGTATATGCGTGATAACAAGCTGATATAAAAAACACATCACAGCCCCTTTTAATGTTGAAAGATTAAACATAAACATCAAGAATTAAATATTGTATTCTAATTGAGGATGTGTTTGGAGGCCCATTTCAATGCATTGTGTTTATTTGTGGATGTGTGTTTGTGCCCAATGGATGAGTCCAGACTCTGACAGGTGCCGAGGCGACATAATGAATGTTTTCAATTACTGTCAAGAAGTATTTTCTCATTATCTTCTGATCGGCGAGCATTTCTCTTTATTTCTTTCTCACTCATTCTGCGTTTCATCATTCTCTGCACATTTTCTCAAAGCTGTTCATTTATAAAGAGGTTTGTCTGCTCTGATCAATAAAGTTAACCTTAGAACCATAAATAAGAAGGTTGTTTGTGTTTATGGGAACATTTGGTGTGGATGTGCAGATGAGTGTGTTTAAAGTCAACAAAATTAAATGCTGCTGTATCTTGTTTTACTCATTTAACTTTACAGATTTCTGAGTGAAACAGAAACTGAGTGGTTTATTAAATGTGAGGTCAATATGACTATATTCAGTAGCTGAAGGAAAAAGGCAGAAACAGGTTGGTGTGTGATATGTGTGTAATAAATGTAAGAAATATCCATTATGTCTGAAAAATCAATTTATTTTGTTTTGATGAAAGATGTTTTGTTTTGCATTTTATTTTATTTAAAATTACAGGAAGTAATGCATTAAGCAAAATATGGCCAGTCACATGCATTAATGAAGGAATTCAATTTTGGTTTGACATTAATTTTAAAGTCAGAGTTGTATTAGATCCTGGCATTTACATTTAGGCATTTAGCCACAGTTGTGTAGTAGGGTTTGATACCGAGCTGAAATAATGTGGCAAGCAACGGGAGTTTACACAGTCACAGAGGGAGCAAAACAAAGAAAAGGAACAACAGATGGCTTGTATTCCACTCATCATTTTCTTGTTTTTTATACATGTGCTTGACTGCCTGTCTGTGTATCTGTGTCTGTCTGTCTGTGTGTGGGTGTCTGTGTAGGTGTCTATGTGTGTGCAATTCCAGTCCTCACATTGAGTTCGTAAGCAAACAAGTAAAGCCACGGTCATGTGACTTCACTCTTTAATCTTGGATTTGATTAAGCTCCACTTTGGTCTCGGTTGCGCTCCATTCAGTTTTTCACACCCTGTGATAATCGCCGTGAGCCATTTCACATGCTTTCACATCCGTTAGCCAAAACTAAAAAGCCAAAGAAAAAAAAGTCAGTTTTTCTAGGTCAACGATATGCAGGTGTGTGATCCATCTGCATTAGCCACTTTTCTATTGATAGGGTGCATGAGGTCATTTGTCCGTCTTGTGCCCCTAATGATTGCTGTGTCAAGGTCGTTCACAGCTAAGAGCATCAAACTCTGTCCTACTTCTGCCACCCTAATCCACTTACACAAGTACGCACATGTGAGGGCACGTGTGAGGGCACATGTAAGTGCGTTGTGCATCTTGGTATAGGGAGAGTTTAAAGTCAGGTTAAATATGGAGTTGATGTTTAATGCATTATATTCTGAATTATGTGAGTCAGCAGCACATTGTGTGTGTGTGTCTGTGTCTGTGTGTGTGTCTGTGTGTGTATTGAACCAGGACATTTGTCCCTTATTCCCTATAGACTCTCAACCTCCTCAGAGGGATTAGAACCGCCTTACACACAAACACACACATTCTCACACACATATCCAAAGCACAGCACATACCGCAAAACAGAAGCTGTACATACGCTATTATGAAAATTGCATTGTTTTTGTTCGCATTAGCATTGGAAGACACAGTCCACTCATTACATGCTGATATAGACAGTAAAAGCTAAACCAGAGTCTGGCTTTAACCTCAAAGAAAGTGATGGAAAAAGAGAAAAATATGGAGAGAAGACAGAAGCAAGTGATCCTGATGGGTTGAAGAAACGCTTGTTTGTCCTGGTGAAGTTGTTTTAGGTAAGTGATAGTCAGACGCATTACCTGCCATTGGGTGTGTGTGCTGTTTGTGTTTATGTGCTGTCTTTATTAGCTAATGAACTACAGTGTTGTATTTGTGTCTGTATAAATCTGTGGGAGATTTGTTGAGAGAGGTTATGTACATACTTGCAGTGTATGTACAGGCATACTCTGTGGTTTTTAGTATTGTCTTGGCATTGCTTGATCCAAAATGGGATTTAATACTTTTGCCGAGTTTTATAAGCTCTCCATGTGCAGTTCAGTTACAGATGTGTGTCTGTGTTTGCGGTACATAATAGCTTTTCAGAAGCTTTTTGTTGTTTTCAGAAGGGTTTATAGCCAGTTTCATACCCTCCTTACACGTATAAACATCAGCTGTTTATCAAATATTTGGTCAATCAATGATTTACCAAACCTGTGACTTTTGTTTTGAAATTGTTTTGAAAATAGCCAGCTTCTGCTTTTACCATGCTACTATAAATATTTGTACAGCTGTATGCAATGGATGTCATTGTAACAAATAATTGTGAATTTTCAAAGACACAGCAAAAGACAAATTTAAAATACAGCTAAAGGATTTGAAAACTGCCCATTCATATGAAAATTTCAGTAGTTAATTTAATGAGCTTTGCTAGGACACTATTGTGAACTTCAGAAGAACTCATGCATCCAAGGACGTTTGACTATTTGCAGTTAATTAAATAGCCATTCATTTTGGGTGTCCACTTCTAAAATACGTGGGTCACTGTATGTGTTCTGTTATGTTAAAATGTTCTGTTACCGTAATGCACTCATAAGTTAGCTGGTTCAGTATGTTCTCCGTATCAATATACACGTAACCCAAGTCTCATTATCCAGGATTTATTGTATGTGACTCTTGAGGCTATGTCAGGTCACCATTAAATTAACAGATATCAATGTATTTATTCTCACAAAAACATCAGTGATCAGCACTAGAGGTGTTTAGGTCAATGCATGCTTGCTTTATCTTAACCTTGGTTGTCACACAGACAGCGGTATTGACACCCTGGAAGACCACTGTGACTGGTTAAGAGTCTCTGTGTGTGTGTCTGTGTGTGTCTGTGTGTTTGTCTGTGTGTCTGAGCGAGAGACAGAGCGAGAGACAGAGCGAGAGACAGAGCGAGAGACAGAGCGAGAGACAGAGCGAGAGACAGAGCGAGAGACAGAGCGAGAGACAGAGCGAGAGACAGAGCGAGAGAGTCTTGGGTTCCAGAAGGTGTTCATAGGGTGAATAAAGAAATTGAACAAAAGAATGTGCAACACAGCGAAAAATCAGGATATAATTGAGAGCAAAATAAAGGTCAAAAATAAATGGGGAAAGAAGACAGAAAAGAGAAAATATAATTTTGGGTGTGGTGTTCACTGTAGGGTTTACAGAAGGTAAAGATTATTAAATTTCTTTGTGTACGATATATTGTGAGATAGATAACAGATACACTTGATTCTGAGATTTTATTCTCTGTGCTGTCATAAGACCTTCATTTCCAACACCAGACACTTGCAGTTTGCTGGTCTGGGGTAGATTGATCAATGGACAGAAACAATAGTGAGTATCCTGAAGTTTCTTTAGCCTGGTGAGGCTAATTTACAATACTTGTGTTAAAGGACAAACCCGGACATGTCCAGAGACCAGAATATTATATACAGCTAAAGGTGTACTTTTAACATGGCCTTATAAGGAACTACTTAGCAACCAGTGGACCAGTCACCCAGATGCCCTAGTAACTGCATAGAAATGCCCTGACCATGACCCATAACACCCTTTGTGCTGGAAGTGTTCTGGTGAGCAAAAACCCCTTGGATCTAGTTGTTTATTGCTTTTGACACATGCTTGAGTCAGATAACAGTCCAGGGTTGTCACTCAGTATGGCAACGAAACCCACTTACCCCAATCATCTATTTGTTGTTATTAAAAGTGCCTTTTTATGTGCATTTGCCTTTGTATGTCTGAAAACGAGCTAGTATGAAAATTGTAAATGGAGAGAGAGTTTCTATACCCTGTGTAAGTGCAGAGAGGGTAATTCTGTTATCTGGCACAGGGACAGGCTGTGATTTCTGCTGTGTTACTTGAGAGCTTTTTAACTACGGTACGTCTAAAGCCACTATTGATTTACTCTAATGGAATTCCTCTTTTCAAAGACCTGCTTTTCTTTTACATTACGTTTGTGAGTTGTACACTCTTTGAAACAGCCCTTTCATGGCAGTAAGGTTCAGAAATAGACATCATTAATATTGCACTGGTAAACGCACAAAATGTGAACAACAACAAAATGTGTCATTAAATATGTGGGCAGCCTTTAAAGATCCAAAGCCTGTTATGCAGGAGTCAGTTTTGCGCTGGTGCCAAGGGAAGGTTTGGGGTCACCGTGGCACTAAGAGTCAGTTAAATAATTACTGGGCATGCTCAGAGGGTTGAAACAAACGGCCGATTAAAGGATCCCTCATGCCAACAATTTTCTCAGGCAGACAACTGTTTTCCCTCCCACCCCTTTTATTGTCAAGCTAGAGTGTTCCGGAAATTGGGTCATTTTGATTCTTTGTGTTATGCCTGTTTTGTACGGTTTCTCTGAAAGTGAGCACTCTTATTTTCTCTTATTTGCTCTTACAAAGCACATTGACTCAATGAAGATCTCCAGTTCCGTTGACGCATTCAGATTTTGAAAATTCCGTTGGAGAAATAAATACGATCACATGATTGGTTGACATGCAGTAAGTGTCTATAGAAGCAATGGAGATAAATAGACTAAATGCAACTCAATGGCCTTTATTCTACAATCAGGATAAACCAATCAACGGGTGTGTTTAGATGCATGCAAGCGTGTTTGAAGAGGAAGTTGAACAATATGGTGATTATGGATTCCAAACAAGAGATATGGGAAAGAATAGCTACTGAGAAGAGCAATGGGGAAGTCACAATCCAGTGGATTAATGGGTCTGAGTTTAGCAGAGGAGGAGGCAAACAGACTTGTGCTGAGTCTCATGGGTTGTAGTGGTGGACCCATGGAGGCGTCTTATCATCTGTAGACAGATGGTCCGTTGAGTCCAGGTAACTTCTGTCTCTTCTTGTTTCATCAGTTATCACCCCTCTTCCCCCACTCTTTCTCTCCTTCTTTTTTCATTCTCCTTCCACAGATCAGAACAGCCTGGATCAGCTTTATTTAAGGGACAGTTCTCGTAAAATTCTGTGACTCACTTCTCTCATGTTGTTGTCTGCTGTGGAACACAAGCAGCACAAAATACTTCAAGAAAATCCTGTTAGGTATTCTGAAGCCGTATCACCTTTACATTTAAGTTGTTATTCACTGTACCGTAGGTTTCAAATCTCGTTTGCATCTTGTAAGGCTGTGAGAAGTATAGCAGCTCATGTGAGATATATATATTGTTTCATTTGATGAAGTGATGAATGAAGTATTTAGCTTTTCTCTTGCTCCCGCCTTCATGCTCCGCTACATCCAATCGGGTCAAGAATCAGGTCCACACCACTTTATAAGGTCTTTACATCTGTTACCTGGGCAGTTAGTGTTTGCTATACTCCCCAAAAGGGGATAATTCTAATTATGAAAGACCCACCTGATCCCTGGTCAGTCTTGCCTTTAAAGGGCAGAAGTGAATTGCTGTAGTGTTAGCCTCAGGTGGCATGCCTGCAGTAAGGTTAGTAACATGAAAAATGACACTTACGTTAACAATATTAACTAACATTATCAACCAATAAGCAATACTTCTGCAGTATTTAGGGCCGTATGTACACAAATTAATAAAGGACAGGACTACAAAATTATGAAAGAACTACAACAGAAAATGACAAAGAACTACAATATAAGAGGACAAGTCTAAGCAGACATCTATGCATATTTCTGTTTTATTGTTGCTATGAGAAACTAGGTGACTAGGTAATATTTCAGATTGGATGTCAAGATGATATGAACATATCATAATGGTTAATTCATTATTTCCAGTTATAATAGTATTGAGCAAGTAAGGTTATGAGTGCGTCTTATGAGTAACAGATTTGTTTGTTTATTTTTATCGCATAAGCCAGAGTAAGTGTCTAACAATGTTCACTATATAATTTGGTTATCTAGCAAACACCTGGAAGAATGATACAAAATATTGCACTTTTTATTTCATCTGTCTGTGTTGCCCATTTGCCTGTGTGAATGAATTACATTTGTGAGAAGTAGTGATAAATTCAATTTCTATGCAGTATAAAAACACAGTTTTTTTCCTCCACTGGCAGAGTACATACACACACACACTTTTGACACACTGTATTCTGGCTACAGTTGGTTAAATCCTTCACTCCATACAGAAACAGACACATTCCAAATCTCAATTTCATGGGTTTGGAGAACAAGAATGGCTGCTGTTTAGCTTGAGTGATTCATGTAGAGCAATTCACAGTGGGACAGATAGAGAGTGGTGCTTAAATTAAACGTGCATGTATTGGTTGATAAACTGTCACTGTCTCCCTCTAATGCTCTGATGTAAGTATTATTGGCACTAAATCCTGGTGAAAATCCAATGAAGTATTTTATGGCGTAAACAATATTCTTTTGGTTGACCTTTAAAATGACTCCAAATTAGACACAATAATTTTGTTTTATAGATGTATTTAGACTACATTAGGTTGGACCACAAAACGTTAATTTTTATTGGACAGGAAAACTCACACTTTCTGCATTGTGGTGTACACTTTAACTGCTTGCATTGTATATGCTTATCTTCAGTTAAAAACACCAAAAAGGTTTCAGTAATAATCAGCCAATTAAACGCATTGTTTATTTTTAATTAATAGCATAATAAATGTGGAACTCTTGTTTACTTTTAGCCTATTTTTTTATTCACACACGTATATTTAAAATAATAAAGTTAATAGTCACAGCAGACATCACATTAGTATTTACAGGGTCCTACAGAGTTATTACAGGTTCAGTTGTACTGCAGTAAACTCAGGTTAAGTGTCTTGCTTAAGGTCACAATGGAAATAGTTCATGTTTCATTCCGTGTGGGCATTAAACCAGCAACCTGAGAGCTTTACCCTCAACATCAATTCTGCAGACATGGCCATTGGTTTGGTGCAGGACAAGTCATGACATAAACTATGCTTGTCAAAGGAGAAAATTTACTTGGTTTTTTTGGACCTTTTGTGTAAATATTACATGCTTAGCATCACAATTTTGAAGTTGACCTAGCATTTCATTAGTGACTTAAAAATAGCTCTGATTATACAATATTTTCTGTATTATGCAAGTTTTTAAATGTTTAACTTAATTTAATTAAACTTTCATTTTCTAGGTTCCATTTGGTTTAATTTAATTACTTTCAATTTGATCTCTATAATGTATTAGTTTTTATTCATTACAATTACCATAAAAATGTCACAATGAATGCTAATTTAACCAGCAGAGCTGTTAGGAAGTGCGGGGCTACTGACAACAGGATCTCAGGGGAAATGAGAGCTTCACTCAAAATATTTTGTTCTGGGCTCTGTAAATGTTTTACCTGTTTTCCTGGTCCCAGCCCTGTGAAATTGTGCCTGGATTTTACAAAATAAAGCTGACATAAAAAGAAAATGATTGACAAAACAGGAAAGTGCATCTTGCAATGAAAATTGTGTCAAAATTGGGAAGTTTACTAGACTTTACTAGTTTACCAGGGCCAACGAATACACAGTATATTGCATCATAAATTCATCTTGTTGCAGTTTTTGCTATTTTCATGGTTTATCCGACAGTATGGAAATAAAAAGCAATGGGACGGGAGAGAGCGTGAGACATGCAACATCTTGTTATCTCAAAGTAAAATATTTTCTGCCATTTCTTGCTGTCTTGCTAGCCGGCTTCTTTCAGTGTTTGTGTTATTAAGTGTATGGATGGCAGTTAGCATGCGCTCATTAATATTCAGTCTAACTGACACAGGCCACAGCAATTTCAGCTTCTCTGCAGAGCTCATTTCAAATGGCCCCCAAACCACTTTGTGTGAGTGTGTCTCGTGTGCTTTGAATTTTTGGGAAAAGTGTAGAGGCATGTGAAATGTCACTGGTTTGGTGAATGACTTCTTTCTTTTCCTGTCAGCAAAAGATTGCATCACAAGCCTCTCACATGTCAGAGAAAGTTTTGGCTCTGTTCTTTAAAAAAGTTATCCATTATTTAAGCAGTAAACAGAAGCTAGCTGAAACAGATTGCCAAAAGCCCTTTAAAGTCACTTCCCTGTTGTGGTGTACTAAAGTTATTTAGAAGCAGTGCGGCGGGTGCTAGCATTCAATTTTTTCGCTTATCAGTGTGTCTTTACCTGTCTTTGATGTAATTATGTTGTACATTAGGTCCTATAAACAATAGCAGATCTAACAAGTTGACCATTGTGACCTTTGTAAGATTTCCCATTTATATACTGTGTAAATATTTGAGTGCCGGCCCTTTAAGACCTTAATTTTGATAGGCTGTTGTTGTTTTTTTTATGAGGGTTTACCCTGTATTAAAATTTGGATTTCTTAGCTTTTGGTGTATGTGTTTTTTTTATGTTTTTGTTTGTGAGCAAGAGATAGAAAAGTAAAATAAGACAGGTGGAGAGATTCAATCAATGGCATTTAATTAGTAAGATATCAAGGGTGATGTTATAGATCAAGTGTCCTCTGGAATTGCACATATCGGTGTCACTATGGATACCATTGTTGCCACGGTAGCACAGCGATAAGCGGAGAGAGGGTCAGTGTGGTCAAGTGTTGACTTTCATGCTTGGTTTCCATTGATCCATACACAAGCATGCCAGTTCAAGCATTTCATTCTCAAAGAAACAGGGTCACAAAAGAATCTTGGTCTATTCACCCAGATGAATATTTGATGCTCTTCCATGTGTCGTTAAAGTATCAACTAGGGTATCTCTGCTGGAAAAAAACAATGGAAAAATTCTGCAAAATTAACATTGATAGTTCTGATAATAATGGTCATGGAAAATGATTATAAGCAATATTTTAATATATATTTATTAAAATCTCTTTTGACTGCAACCTTTGGTAACTTTATACCCCTGTTGAGGAACATTATGGCTAAAACTAGCCCCAAGGTGATCAGCTGGTCACCAAGTCTGCCCAGAATGGCTGGACTGGTTTAATCAAAGGGTTTTATAGGGGTTTGGGCACTTGTCAACTGGTCAGGTGAGGAAACCATCTAGACTAGCCTCAGCAAATTAAGGCTATCAGGAAACAACTATTTAAGCTGTTTTTCAGCAGGGTAAACACAGTTTAAACACAGTTTTATCTCCTTAAGGAACCAATGCAACTTTTAGAAGCATCTCAACAATGTCTCAAACTGTGCTCACATTTGCTCGGACACAAATGCATTTAAAAGTCAAGAGTTTTCAACATTTTAACATTTCTCATCAGATTCTACCAACATTAAATTATCCGTGCTATGCTATCCACATTCATCTTATAATTTTAGACAAAGTTTACTGAAACATAGAACCCACTGTCCTATGTTGTGACCATCCCCTGGCCAATAAAATTTAGCTTAGAGGGAAAAAAAACCCTGAGAATCAGGAGACATAATCTCCATTTGCTCCCCATTTGATCTCATTACAGTTTGGTAGAATCAACTGAGATGTAAGAGATCACATTTGCGATTTTTCTTCTCTTTAGGCAGCCCTTCGTATGTAGAATGATACACTGAGGAAAAATGAGATGAGCAGTGAGGAAATGACTGATGGATGGAACGAGATGACTATGAAATGAAAGCATAATTGCATATAGCATAGCAGGTACAAAACTGAGAGAAGCCTCTTGTCCTCTGTGTGCCCTTGCAGTGATACGAGGAGATGGATGAGTTAATCAGGGCTCAATAATGAGACATTATTAAGTAATTGACTCTCACAGACTGAACGAAACCACGACCTGCTCTTTCTCTCCCATTTTCTCACCTGTGTCGGCTTTACCTTTCTCTGTTCCCATTTCTTTCTGCTTATATCCAAGGGTAATGAGATATGAAAGTACAGCCTTGAAAACTGAATAATTCTCAGCTGCAGCTGTGGACGTATATTGATTCTTTTCCCCAATTATAAAGCAATCACCTTTTCTCTACCCTGAAGTGAAGAAGTTGTGTGCATGATTTCTTTCCTTGTCACGACTCTTTCAGAATGACCTTTTGAGGAAATTATTCAGCAAATTGTTTTTTCATAGTTATCTGTATATTGACCTGAGATGTAACTGTGTTTAAATTTGTCAAACGCATAAAAAAAAGGAACATCACCTCCAGAGTTTACATAGATGTTTGATTTAATATTTTACATGGGCTTCAATAAGTCACTTAAATGATATGAGAATTGCTCAATCAAATGCACACATAACTATATCCCTCATAATCAGTGCACTGTCTTTATGAGGTTATCAGATGTCAGCCTGTCCTCATATCTTCTAGAAGTTTGTGAAAAATAAACTTGTCATTGTCTTCACCAGATACACACACACATACAAAATTCAAGTGTCTTTTCTCTTTTTGCATTTCTAGAATTAGGAGGTAGAAATTTGTCACAAAGGCTGATAGAAGAGATAATTGGCCCTTTATTTCCGTTTTTCACTTGGATTGTGATTTTAGAGAACAGCTTCAAGCTGTGTGTTTGTGGCACTAAATTTGAATGAAAAGTGTCATGTTTCTAAAAAGGTGTTGCATGTACATGCATTTATGTTGGTTTGTGTGTGCATGTGTGTGTGAGTTAATGTTATATTCCTGTAAGAGAAACACCTTTTAAAACAGTTGTGCGCACACACACACACACACACACACACACACACACATATGTCTGGGTTCCACCTGTCAGTTGTGGACACAGAACATCAGCTGAATTTAACCCAGTGAATCCTCCTTCCAGCACTGAGAATGTTCTGTGACAAGCCTGTCAAACATCATTTAAGCAGACCTTTCCTAATACACATTTACACAAACACTTGAAAAAAATGGCAAGAGCTTGTTATGTTTGAAAAATAGTACAACAAAAAAGCTCTTTGCAGAGAAATGAAAATGAAAGAGTTAATAAGAATCTAACAGTAGCCTTTTTTGTGATTCGTTTTCACAGAGAACTTATTAATGTATTTATTTTTAGTCTAAGATATAGTTCCTCTTAACTAAAACCCAGATTGTCTTATAGACAATCTGTCCCAATTTTTTTTTATCAGTTCTTCAAAATATTTTCCTCTTCAGGCAAAAAATTGATTTTCCAGATGTCCTTAGTTGATTGCCAGGATAATTATGCTTGAAGCAGTGTTACAGTACT
Organism: Yasuhikotakia modesta; assembly: GCA_036877545.1. Classification (NCBI taxonomy): domain Eukaryota; kingdom Metazoa; phylum Chordata; class Actinopteri; order Cypriniformes; family Botiidae; genus Yasuhikotakia; species Yasuhikotakia modesta. The sequence continues at coordinate 46,889 of JBAJNP010000408.1, read as the reverse complement.
ACCATACTTGACATTCCCATCTTCCTGTTCTCCCCTGATAAACCATATTACAGATTGTGTCCACATTGATTCAGTAAATCTCTTTGGCATTATTTTCTCTGGCAGGAATAATGCATGCTACAGGTCTGGATAAACTAAATGTTTAAATAAGGCTACATGAGAGTCTTCAATAAATATTTAACATTTAACTTTGTTAGTAATGGACTTTTTGGACTTGAGAGGGAGACAGGGTTAATTGTCACATAGAAAAGTGTTTTGCACGGTTTACTATATTATTTGAGTATTCAGTCAGTGATGTTTTTGTGGTCATTAATGAAAGTGGAAATGTTCATTAGCCCTTTTTAGTCAAGATTTCAAAGCATGTAAATGTGCAGATGTTGGTTTGCCAAAATAAATCTATGGTGTGAAATATTCACTGCAGGAAGTGTGACAACCAGCCCTTTTCCTCGCTTCTTCAGTAATTGTCAAACAAAACACATCTGTATCCTGTTTAATCTCTGCATGATTGTTGTTCCAAGAGCTTTTCAAATGCGCATTTTAATTTATTCCGTGTAATTTATGAAAAAAATTGGTTTGCTTTTTTATTAATAATGGCTTTTTTGTTTCATTCGTTCAATTTGATGTCAGACATGGAATTATAAGAAAATCTGTGTTGAGGATGGAGGCCTCTTTTAATATGTTTTGGGTTTAAAGTAAAAGCAGTGGACATAATGTTGAGCTGAGGTCTGTTAGACTAACAAATCAGAACTTGATTAATTATGTAGAACAAACCTCCTCATTGATTCATCATTTGATGTATTACATCATTATTTTTGTGTCTTTGGTGCCCTGCTATCAATTACTTTTTATGTTTGTTAACTAGATAATCAGTGATGTGTCTTTGAACTGTTGGTGTTAATTGAAACATAATAAATAACATGTAACAGTGCGTTGTTACATCAATGTAATTGATTCCCTTTCAGGAACTCGAGCTGCGNGGGAACGTTCCCATAGCGTTTCGACGCAGCATCTCGTTCCCTTCAGGGAACCAGGGTTGACCTGAGACATTTTTCTTTCTGTCAAGACACTTAGGTCTATACACATTTAAATTTTGTATTTGCTCAAGAACATATTTTTTCACTTTAAAGTATGAACTACTAAAGTATGAAAAAGTATGAAGTATGAAAGTATGAAATAGGGTTATGTGGACAATTAATAAAATCATAAATACTGTATTTTAACTGTAAATACTATAGAAAGGTAAATATTACTACAAATTTCCAATTACTGGGTAGTAAATTGTATGGTTGTAGCACTGTTACAAAACCAAGTAAGCTATCTACCTGATAACATCATAAAAGAGGGGCAGGCAATTTATTATTTGTAAGAATAAATGTATGTTGGTTTTAAATATGTTTATATTCTGATAGCAATCACTAAATAACAAGTGATCTAAATATATTTATGCATGTACATTGTTTTTGAGAAAGGCAAATGTTTTTTTCAACCATTTATTTAATCGTTGTATTCGTATTTGCACGTGTGAGCAGAAGTAGGCGTGGCTTAAAAGGAGGGGTTTCAAAGTCACTTATGAGCCAGTATGCACTGGGCTTGGAACAGCTGTAATAATTTTTCTAATTACTTTTTGGCTTTTTTCCTAAATTTAAAGTGTATATGTTTTTGCTTAATTACTGGCTTGTTTTAATGTACTTTATTGTGCAACAAGTTCATATCTATTGCTAAAAACAACTTCTCTTTCTCTGGATACTGGATCCATCTCCTGTTTTAATCTTGAAATTTGTCTCAGTCTGAGACTTTCTTTTAAAAGTGATTAAGGTTGTTTTGGCATCACTGACATTTTAAAGACAGAAAATCGTTTAATCTCTGCTCTGTGCATGTGAGTGGCCAGGACCAGCACACCCTGAGCATCAAATTCAAGAACTTATTCGAAAAAGTGTGTTTAGGGAACAAAGTGCACCTAAGGCACTGAAATGCATTATGGGTAGTGTGCTGCATTGCATTAGGGCTAAGAGAGTCCTAATGCTCTCTTACAGATTTTTAATCCCATCTAAGACTAGCTGTCCAACCACAAACCCTGACCATAAGTCTTAATACACTGATGATAAAAAAGGGCACAGACCACACCTGTTCCTGAATAGATGATTTATGATCTAGATGATATCTGATTTAGTTTGACCAACACAACACCACAGCACCTCTGCACGCATTGCTCCATACATGGGCAATATTTCCTTCTCTGCACAGAAGTTGAGAGGTAATTTGTTTGTATTTATGTAAACGTTATTTTCAGTTGCATAAGCCATTGGTCTATATGTTTTAAACAGCTTACAGACGTTGCCTGATGCAGTAGCACATTCATACAGTGAGGAAAATATTTGTCTCTCTTTAACACATACAAACACACACACACATTGAATCAGACAGCAAGGCAAAAAATGGACCTGTAGACAAAAGAAACAGAAAAGCAAGGAAATATTATATATGAGATCTGGGAGATGGAGGACTAGGAAAGTTCAGGTCATTTTTGCTGTATACAGCAAAAGTGTAACTTTGTGAGTGTGTGAGCATTACAAATCTTGTTTTGGACATGTTTCACAGGACTTTAACTTTTACAAGTTTAATTCTATAGGGCTTTAACTGAACCTCATTACACAGGACCCTGAAATACTTCATTCTGATTGGCCAGTTGGTCAAACGCATATCTGGTTCTGGCACAAACAAGTTCATTTATCATTGTGGCATTACATCTTATTCATGTAAAGTGATTATATATGAAATTTATTACAAAAAAATATTAAGTTACCATTTCTGCAAAATCGTACAGCAGACGGCATTTTTATAGTACCAGAAATAAACCAGAAAATTGCAGGAAAAGAAGAAAATAGATGGAAAATTCTAGTCTTAACTCCCATCTAATGATATTTTTCTCTCTCCCCTACTTATGCCCCAGAATGATTGCTGTTTATATTTCTCTCTCTCGCTCTCTCTCTCGTCCAGTTGTATAAAATTGTGTTTGATTTGAGGCTTGATTGAGAGATTTAGCGAACATTTGCATGTTTATTTTGAGTAACAGATAAAAGGAAACACAAAAAGGAAATACAATTATTAAGGAATTTAATAATTGGGTTTAAATTGGCTATAACTATAACTGCAACCCCAAGCACAAATGCAACATTCAGGACCAACTTATGAATTCAGCTGTCATTTGTTGTTCTTTGTAAAACAATAGTTGCTTTTCAACTAGCATAGATTGAACAAATTGTTGTATGTCAATCGCTGTCAATGTTAATGTTAATAATCAGCTGGTTTACAGTGTGGAACTGTACCTCAAACTGTAATCTCAGAGATTCACCATCTCTGCTCTGTGAGCAGATATTCATAACGCTCTTCTCCTGCCACAGTAACAATTGGCTGTAATTGCACAGTGTCTAAATCTCAGTTAGTGAGGTTTCATTTGCATGGTGATTAGTCACATTTCTCACAGTAAAACCCTGATCTGTCAGCTTCTGTGTTTGTAAGAATGATAAAATGTGTATCTGTTCTCTATGCTTGTGCTTATGACAAGGAAAGCGGGTCACATTTATTTCCCTCAAAGAATGTATTCATTGGATCTAATCGAAGTAAGATGCCGACCTGAACATCTTGTTGAGGCTTTATCTGTGCTGTCCAAAAGGTTGGCAGGAATATTTCATTTTGTCTTGTGACAGAATTAATTGCAGTAAGCTGAAGAAAAAAGTGTAGTTGAGTCTCCTGTCCACTTTATGACCACTATTTGTATAGCACATATTTCTCCCTATAGAGTGTTCCAAATCAATCACTAATACATTAGAATGGCTATTGTTGATAACCATAGGTTAATAACTGCCTGTCAATCTTAATTCAGTCTAGTTGTGAATACAGTCACAAAAAAAGAGAGATTTTAAAAGCATGCTATCTTCCATCCATCTCCTATGGCACTTTTTCTTAACATCCCTGCTGATTTCTGTCTTTTGCCTTCCTGCCTCACATGTATGACATTTAAGGCTATTTTCACTAATTCACTGTAGCTCAATGTTCCATCTGCATTCTAAAAGCTATTTTGTCCTCATGGCATTTAAGTCTTCCTGTTTTGCTGTTGTGTTGTTACCTCCACTACTGTAAACATCTCCATTTTGTGAACTTCAGTAGTTATGTTGTGCTGTAAGCATCAGTTCTCTTTGTTGTTGTGTGTGCGAGATGGCATTTTGTGTTTGAAAAAAAAAAGTTATTTGGCACCATCTCCATCATGTGTAGAGAACCCTCATGCAATAATTAACACAAGTTTCCTTTCTCATTAGCCACACAATCGAACCTGTTCACGTTTTTAGCGAGGCTTTATTTTTCTAATTTAAAAAAGCCACCTTATATTGAGCAGTCTGCTAAGAAACAGTGCTCAAAAATAGAAGTGTTGATGTGCTCTACTAGTGAAGAAATAATTTAAACTCGCATTCTGTCATTGGTTGAGCAAGTGGATTAGTGCTGCTCTAAATATGCCATTGGTTGAGCCAATGCTGGGTTGGTTGATATGTTCAAACCAAAGTGATACAAAGTGTTACCCTGTTTAGAGGTATTATCTCATTAATCAACCTTCAGTTGTTTATCTATATTACATTTGAATATAAGGAAATGACAAAAATGTTTTCAAAAAGTAATGCTTTACATTGATGTAAGTTTTAGTTTAAAATGACTACAGGTGTTAGTCAGTGTAGATGCCTTATTTAATATTTTTGTGAAACAAGGCTGGGGACTGTAGTGGGTGTTATGTTACTGTATGAGTTTTTGAGATATAGTCTACTGACATTTAGTGGTATTTTTCAGAATATAAATAAGTCTCAAACAATTCAGGCCATTTTACAGTACATGTGATATTGATTTTATGCAATTTCTAAAGCTTGTACCTAGTAGATAGTTTCCCCAGTAACACATAAGACAAGCTCTGCCCACAGCTGAGGTACGGTACATCTGTTATATTGTTGTGTGCAGTAACGTGTCAGATTGTTCAGCTGATTAACAAAATGTTACTTGAGAAAGTTAGTAATTTTATTTATATAGCACATATATAAACAGCATCAAAAATTGCTATACAATGTGTTGCTTTAAACCTACTGCTGTCCAGAGGTGTTTGTGTGTTTTAACCATTTTAATTTTTTGAAAATATACAATAAACATGGACTTCATGTTCTGTGACTTTATCAACCAAATGATCGCTTTTCGCATACCCGTTTTCTTTCTTTCAGAGTGTCTTATCACAAACAAACATTAATACCCTAAACATTTAGCCTACATGTATATACATTAAAGGGACACTTGAGGCCAAACTGCAGTTCCATCGCAGTTCCTCATTAAATATCCGACACATGCTCAGCATATTCGGCTGCACAAGCACGTTTCACTCCATCACAGAAAAGCTGCACATCAAAGACAGAGTTGCCAAGCCTACAGCATTTCTGTGCTGCTAATATTTATAGATTCACACAAACACATTTCTAAGGGCTGCACGTTAGGAATCGGCACTAAATAGAGCACGTTTTCACACACATTCTTCTGAATCACTATACACGGTCACCTTGTAGTTTGTGTACCAGCTATGATTCAGAGTCACCCAAAAATAGCCCAGACTCTACAGATGTTACACCTTCCTCTATTTTTACCCACAATCCTATTCAGTGAGTAACTAGAGTGCTCTTCACATCCAGCACAAAACACAAGCTGAGAGCGACTGTGTAGAAAACAAAATGGTTTATCTTGGCAAAAGAAGCTTGAGTTGTTTGAATTAGTTACTTTTTATTTGTCTATTAAAACACAACATATTACGAACATAAACACTTTGTGTAAGTGTCCTTATTAAAGTGCAATTGTATGGAGTGATTAGGGACTGATTACAAGTAAAATTGCATAATTTATCACTATAGTTCTATGTTTATCACTAACTACATGTAACGTGTAACAAAGATACTGTAAAATGCAGTGTTGGTAAAATATTTAATGTATATATTTGCATTTGTTAACCAAAATAATGTTATCCCGATTGAATATTTTGGTGTCACGTTTATCGACCCAAATCCAAACTACCGAAAAGTGTAGTGTTTTTATTATAGGCATGTCTTATTATGTTACTATAAACCTGAGCTCTGTGATTGATAAAGGTGTCAACTATAACCTTTATCTATAGACACATACAGCTCTCTCTTTAGTTATGGCATATATCATCTGGGTATATCCAGCACTCAGAGTTGAAGGTTACCATGTGACAGCATAATGTAATGATCTGTCCGAACAGCCATCAGTCAAGAAGCTCCACCTGTCAGTGTATGCTAATCGTGTGTGTGTGTGTGTGTGTGTGTGTGTGTGTGTGTTAGAGCAGGTGAAGGTCTGACTTTGATTTTCCCATAAGCCTCATGTTCTCCCCTCTTATAACACATATTGACATTCTGTTAAAGCAGGAAGCAAAAGTGGGAGACAGAAAGAAATACTGGCTCTTAACTTTCCTAAAGTGCATTGATTTTGCAATGTGCCACTTTCAGGCCTGAAAAGTTCAAGTAATATAGTTTTATATATAGCTACACATAAATATGCAGTAACAATATGATTTATAGCTAAAGGAGTCATTTCCAACCCTTGATTTTACATGCTGCCCCATCTATTTCCTATTTTTATATATCCATATAACACACAGTTCTTTTACCTTTATTATATATGTCCTGTCAAGTTGACACGTGTCTGTCTGCCTATCAGTCTGTCAGTGTGCCAGCCTGCTTTTCTGTTTTACTGTGTGTCTTTCTGCCTGCCTGTCTTTATATCCCAGTTGTTTTCATCAGTGAGATTAGATGGAGAACATATGGAGACACTCTCCTGGTCTCCTGAGAAACAGATTGTGGTAATCTCACAAATGTCTCCTTTAGAGTTTTGAAAGAGATCTCGACAATACTGAGACCCCACAGTCTGCTGTTCTGATGTTTCAACATAAACTTGAGTATTTCTCATGAGATTGAGAGAAAATTATTTATAAAAATTCTAGTCATTATTATGTGCACCACCCATCCTTCTAGAGTAAAGTCACAAACGCCAGTGCACTCAATAAAATTGCCCAAAGTTCCCTTTCATAATCACAACTACATTTTCCTTTAATTTTCTCTGTGTGATCAAAAATGCTCCATAATGACAGACGAGTGAGGAAAACAGAGCACACAAACACATTCAGACAAGCCCACATATGTGCACTTTTGTGGATGAGGTCATAAGAGCACTTAATCCTCCTCCAATCAGAATCTTGGAATCTGCTAATTATTTATATATACTAAGAGGCCAAATAAACACAGAGAACAGATTGCATACAATTTATTCTTCTTTAAAACATAATTACTGTGATAATTCTGTACACATACAATGCTAAACAAAAACTGTTTTGTTTTTTAACCAAGTACAGAACATATGATATAAATCTATAAATATGTCAGTGGGTGAATGTTTTTTAACTGCAGAATGAAAGGCAGTCTGATCAATACAGTCACACGAAACACACAGCTGGCTGATATATGGGATTGCATGTTATTTGTGAATATTTTAGTACCAGAATAAATCATTAAATAAACACAAAATGACATTGGTATTGTAATATAATGACCTCTATCACAACATTGTTTAATTAAGGTGCATCTTGGGATACTTTCTAAACCATATTAAGATATAAAGGGCGTCCTTCAGATTCTGACTCATCCTTAAACACATAAGATCTTGTTTTAATAATAAAATTCATACATTTAGTTAATACATTAATAATGTAGGAATTTAGTTAACAGTAAACAGGGCTTTAGATCAAAAGGGGTTTGTGACATTGAGAAACATGCATTCAGACAGGTGTGTCTAAACTTGACTGGTACTAATATAATCACATGAATGCTTTGAAATTTCATAACCAGCTGCAGCTTAAAGCTACAGTGTAGACACACACAGGAACACAGAAACCTTCCTATAAATGAATGTGTTGTAAAACCCACTAACTAACACACTAAATGTGTATTAAAAATACATCATCATTTACATTTATTTATTTGATAGGCACTGTTATCCACAGCAATATAAACTCAATGTACATTTTATTTGCAATTAAAACTTATCGGTTGTGGGTACCTGTTAATTTTTCTACAATATCTCCAGAGCATTGCATGAGTCTTTTCTAACTATTTTTGTTTTCCCTAAAGCATGAATCTTATTCCGCTGGATGAGGCATTGTTGCTGAATGTTGCTGGCATTGTAAATTAGTTGCAGGCTTGCAGATCTGTCAGCAATTACAGTAGCATGTGTCAGAGTGTCTATCTTTTATATATATATATATATATAGAGAGAGAGAGAGAGAAATTATACTCAATTCACTGTGATGACTTTGAACACGCAAAGTGGCTAAAAAATGTACTGATCCAGATGTTGGTTCACCCCAGGACCCTAGAATATATTAATTATAACTGATCTGCAAACAGTCTTCCTGTTCACAGATGTTAGACCCAGGTGAGTGAGGTCTCTAAGGATGCTAAAGCTATTTCAGGCATTGGACTGGAGCTAAACTGTCTGGTGCTTACATGGAAATGAAGCTTACCTGGGTTATTGCTGTGTCTGTGTTTATGTGCATAAAAGCACCTTCAGAATTCAGAGAGTGAAACAGGTCTCTAATATTCTCTCAGTATTATCTGCTTTATTTGACCTTTTTGGTGTTTTACAGTTTTGCATTAGCCAATGGGAGTTTAGTCAGTTCTACAAGAGCTAATGAGAGTCTTCAATTAAGTACATGTTGACATCACTTCAAAGAGTCAGACAGCCTGCTTAGTTAGGGGGCGTTCAAAAAGAGCAGTGCTCTGAAAAACACTATTTTAATACACTTGAATTTTGTATTAATTTGGATTTCCAGTAATGCCAGAAATACTATGCTAGGTTTAAAATATGTTAACAGTTAAGATTTTGTCCAGATTTTCTTCCACTGGCATTTACCAGCAAACATAATGACCAGTATAGTCTCTATTTAGTCCATTCACAAGCTGTCTAATGCATGTCCAGCACTAACAGTAAATGCTTGTAAATGTAATTGAGCTCCAATTTGATTGGCTGGCTTCACATGAGCAAGGGTCATCTGTGGTGTTCTGGTCAATCTGTGATGTATGCACTGTCGCTTTAAGTTCAAAGATATGAATTTAAACGCAAGCTTGAATTCCAAGTGTTTTTTTAGTCTGTTTCTTTAACCATAATTTTGTTCTTCTAAGTATGAACAGGAGATGAAAGCAGTGTAGAGTGAAAGGTAGTTAAAAATAGTTAGCTCAAAATAGCACAAGATTAGCAACAAACATTAGCACATGTGTGTGTGTGTTAATCTCTTTAAAAGGGCTGTTGTTTGCTTTCAGAAAATGAATATGATATGCACTGCTGCCCGCCATGAACTGGTATTGTGGTGGAGCATTTAAGAGAGCGCTAATGACTTTTAACCAGTCCAATGATGCTTAACGAAGGCCATGGTTTGAGCCCTTGTTGTTGAGCTTGTTAAGAGACATGCCTGTGTGGGGGCAGTCAAGCAGTTAACTAATGAACAAACCCAATAATCAGTTAATTAGTCTCACAAAACTACATCATACGGGGTAAAGAGAGTCTTTGAATGTTTTCGGGGTGCACTATAATAGAGCACTACAATCTTCACCGCTGTTTCTATTCTTATAAATACAGGCTGTTGAGTTCCTGTTTTTTATGTTAAATAGTTTCAAATTGCTATAAGATGTATTGAAACTGCTCATATAAATCAAGTGTGTGTGTGTGTGTGTGTGTGTGTGTGTGTGTGTGTGTGTGTGTGTGTGTGTTTCTGTTAAGAAGCACATGGCAGATTCTAATTCTAAAGACTGTGTGAGTGTGACATTTGAAATCCCCTAAGAGTATGAAAGCAAATTCATTGTTAGCTATAGTAAGGAAGCTTGCAGTGGTGAGTGAGTGACACTTCTTTGTACCATCACTGAGAGGAACAGTCACTTTTATAAACCTCGTGTATCACTTGTGAAAAGCCTTAGCATGCACTGTATTTATTTTTAAACAATGTGTAAATCTCTGTACTGAACCTTCTTCATCCCATGTGTTTGGTGTTTCTGAAACTTTAGGGCTCTCCAGAAACAATTGACAAATCAGACTGACAAATGATCATTAGCATTAGCTTTGGATAAATGTGTCTGTCCAGTGCATATATGTAATATTTCATTCCTATTCAATCCTGTCCTTCTGTGAACCATCTTAGAACTTAGTACAGAAGCACATCTTGTTGTAGTCTTCATCTGTAAGTCCTGTAACATCAGTGTCTATTAAATGAATAAACATGGAATAGGCTGTAATTTTCAGCCTCTACTCTTTCCTGCTGCAGAGTTCTGTTAGTTCAAAACATTTTCTGAAAGGATAACTGGAACAAAACCTGTCACACACTCAGTACAAAGTATTGGTTCACCCCGTTTTTATCTCTGATAACTGTCAAGTGCCCCCTTCATCCATTTCCCACCTAAACAATGGTAACTGTTAATTATCATTGTAGAAAATTATATGGGATGCTAACTGCTAATTAGTAGTGCTTGCTGTATGCAGTATCACTAAGGATTGGAACAAACCCCTAACCCTAAGTATTAAACATTGGTTTCAAATGTTCAACACAATCTGAGTACCTGCAGCTGGCAGATGAAACGCTCTTGACTTTTGCAGATACTGAAATGGATAGAATGAATTCCGAATCGAGCAGAGCAGTGAAAGGGATGCAGCACTGGAAGCAACTACTGTAGTTGCTTTATCGCAAGTAAATAAAATGGTGGAGGCAGTTCTAGAGGCAGAGGAAAGCACAATGAAGTCAGGGGGCCACAGTTACTTGTGTCAAAAAATGTAGCATCAAAGTCAAAGAAGAAAAGAAAGTTGGCTGAGCAGAGAGTTGGCTGAGGTCAACAGCAGAGGGAGAGACAGTATCCCAGAGGAAGTGTTAGATGAATCATCCAGTGCTGCTGTCAATTAATAATAGTTTTGCACAGAGAGATTTTATTTAAGTCAATCCATATGGAAGTAAAGTTTGCTAACGAGATCCCAAAGTCTCAATTGTTTCTCACAGATGGCATTATGATTAAATGGAAACCAAACTAAGACCTGCTTTCGTCCAGCATCTCTAACCCCAGCATCCTCATGTGTCTTCTTTATAACGAAGTCTCAAACTGTGCTCGAATTAGTCAAGATACCAATGTTGGTGCTGCTGCTGTTAAAGCCAGATTTCAATATGCACCCTTTTCTAATTAAAAACCATACACAATTTACACCTTAAATCTGAATCTTAGATATTGTTTCTGTCTTGTTTGTTTCAATGTTTGTATTCATGGTGAGTTGATCAAAAGGTCATGTGTTTAAGAAACATCCGTCTGAGCTATTAAATGTCACAATATAGCTGTAGACGGACACATGTGCGCAGACACGTTTATGACTCATACAACAGGCATGAGGCAGTGATTATAAAATGGGTATTTTTTATATATTTATTGTTGTTTCCATTTCAGCAAGAACACTTATATAAGAATACCCTCCCTCTATCACAACACAACTGGTCTTCACCCAATAACTGGCTGCTGCTCTTGTGACCAAACACTTTCCCCGCAGTGCAAATGCACAGGAGATGACAGCCGAGGATGATGGGATTTGTGTGACACACACGCAGGAGTGGACATGTTGCTTCCTGCTGTTTTAACACACCTGCTGTTTGGCCTGTGAGTCATACAGGAACAAGGTATTACAAGGAATCCACTGTCCCATCTGACTCTGTGGTGCACCGCTGTGTGCATCAAAAATTACATTAACACCTCTCACTGCTGTGTGTCTCCCTTTCTCTCTCATTAGGAATAGGACATTGTTTGGAACAGCATACAACCCTGCTCTTTATATTTCTTCTGCAGTTGCACTAAATATATAGCAAATTAATCTTACAGAAAATACTGTAAACCAATGCAACTATGTTGGAAATTTGCTGCCAGTAAGTTTCTTCTGGATTTAAATGGATGTCCTATGTATGTCAACTTTTATGTATTTAAAACCTAGAGGGACCCTCTTGCTGTGAGCATACTGTACACAAAGTAGAGCAGTTTGGAGAAAGAGCAGCCATGGAATACTGTATCCCACAATTCAAGGTGCTTAACTGCCTTCTGTTTTATATGCCACATATAAACTGGAAGCAATATTAGCTGTTATTTTATTTCTCAGTTAGTCATTCTTTGTTTATGTCTCAGTTTATAAGCGCAAATGGTCAATCAACCTCTAGCGATGGCATTGGGTGACTAATTTGATGATTGTCAAAACCTTACCAACAGAAATATTACAAGAGACAGCAACGTTCAAAAAATATGTTCTTATTGATTAATAACATTCATATTTAAATATCCAGTTTTTTGGCCATAGTTATTTAGCATAAATCTTCAAAACATGATTCGTTCAATTAGAGTTTAAAGTGTGAGTGCTCTGTTTTATAATGTGCTGTATGCAGTACAGTTCCAAACAAAATCATGTCATGGCAAAAAAAAAAATCAAAGAATGTGATGAGAAAGAAAAGGTTCCATTATAAAGAAGAGAGAGACAGAGAGAGAGAGATGGTCAAGTGAGGATGAAGACTTATATCCAGACAAACATATTAAGAGATATAAGCCAACAGGTCAGATTTTCTTGAACATTCTTGTCTGACCATCTCTGAAGAGACTGGATCAATAATTCAATCTTTAGATCTTTCTGATCTCTGAAACTAGCAAAACAACAAAAGCACAAACACATGCATATAGCAGATAACTAGTAATTGAGTCTGATGTACACACCTTGCCTTTGCAATCTGGAAGACAGCAGAAACTCATTTCCTTCACATGTGTCAGAGCCAGTCAAATAAAGTTTGGAACATGTACGCAAACATGGATACACAACATCAAATATTTAATGTTTTGAGACACAAGGAGTGAGGTTGTAGGTTTCTAGCAGGTAACAAAAATGACTCGCTAGAGAAATGCTGGTCTTTTTTTCTTGACAGCATCTCACTTTCAGAATGTTTTTTCAGTGCTGTGATTTTCCTGGGTTTGAGGATATCAGCTGGAGGTTTTGTGCCTCAGCTGTTAAAGTGTCTGATTGATTTTTGCCGCAAAAGAGTCTTCTCACGTCAAGTTTCCTTCACCTTAGATCTGAGAATGGCAGCGCTGAAAAAGCTATGCATCTTTGAGTGAGGCAATGCTAAAGTGTTTCTTTGGAAAAACCTGAAAAATTAGCTATCCTTGCAATGCAACGTCTGTGTTTTGGGTGTTCCTTTGCGCATCTTTGCTAAAATGTGAGAATGTGTATTTGCTCTTTGCACATTGCCACCCTGTCATATCTAATAATCCATCTGATAACAGTGTGATGGAGAGTGAGGTGGAATGTTTTCGAAGGCGTGTGTTCTAACAAAACAAAGTTTAGTGTTTCTTCCCCATCATGACCTGCGTGTCAGGTGGACCTGGAAAAAACTGTAGGCACAGGATTTAAAACATCTGTTAAACCGTAAATGTTAATACAAAGGAGTTTTGAGGGGGTGTTTAGAGAACATTTTGTAGCCCCGTTGTGTTGATCAGTTGTCCATTTTTGTTAGCAGACATTTATTGATGTGGCGACATTTTGGTAATATCTAAAAAATCAAAAAGAAAATAAAAAGAAAAAGGGGGGAAAATTAACTGAACTGTGGAAACTAAGGCAACAGTTATAAATGTGCAATTTAATTGTATTATTACTTATTCTTATATAAGTATATTTGTATTGGCAAACAAATAATGCTTCACAAAACAAATTAAGCTCACTTTGCTTTTGTTGGTTTGGTTTTGTTATTATTAATTAATACTTTAGTGAAAAGGATCGTTTGTAAAGTTCCCACTTTTATATTTTATCTATTTGTAAGGGCTTGTGAACAGAATGCAGTCACAAACAGCTGTGAAACAAACTGTTATTAAGGGGGGAAAATGAATACAACAGAAAACTCAGCAAAACAAGCAGGACACAGACTATAACCAACAGGGCTCAAAACAAATACCCATGAGAAGGCAAAAACCAGGGCAGTCAAAACAAAACATTAGAGCTAGGATATGAGCTGAAACTGTAGGGTAGTGCTCAGGTTTAGACCACACCAAGAACCAGGTCACTCAACTGAACTAGATACACAACATACACACAGGGAGTACATAGGAAGGAAAATGAAGAGGGTAACAAGGGAAGGTAGGCAGAGCACATAAACCAACAACATTGAGGATAAGGAATCAAGGTGCAGAGCATGACTCTCTGATTATAAATGTTAGAAAAGAAACTGAATAATCAGGATCACCAACCTGGAAGTTTCTAGACTGGAGTTTCTCAAAACTGTTTTTAGCCAGACACAAGTTCTGGTGTCAGCAGCATGGTTCAGTGATTTGGTGTTGCCCAAAACTATCGTTCCAATGAACATTCAAAAACAGCATCAATAAGTTGTTGTATATCTCGTAGGAAATGCCCCCCTCCAGAACAATGGCTCTTCAGGAATAAATTCAATGACATCATACGTGTTAGGGTGTGGCTTAAGTCATCAAATACTAACAGAAACAATTTCCTAAGTTAATCATATTAACACTAAAGCTTACAATGTTACAAGAGTAAAAGTGTTTTTATAGCGCATATGGGAAAAGTTTTGTAATTTATTTATTTTTTTCCAGGAGTAAAAAAGTAAGAAAATAACTTTCGAAAGACTTTTTTAAATGTATGTGTAATAATGAGGGTGCAGGTGAGATAAATGGAATTGGTAATACTGTGTGATGCCATTCAGCTCTGCACCTCAGGCAGTTAGGAGGAGAATGTGAAAAAATATTATCATTACCGTTTCATTGCAAATTGTTTTAACACATTGAAATAGCCTGTGGAGATTATGGCACTCAATTCAATTAAAGTTTTCACAGGGAGGGTGAAGAAGAAAAAACAACTGGACAAACTCAAAAGTCAGGTGTTGTGAAAGCTTAGACTGATGTATGCCTTCAGTTGTGTGACATTGTGTTGTGCACCTGTCAGTTGTGTTACCTCGGTGCTACATTCAACAGATTTGGCTGGTTATCTGTACTTCACCAAAGTGTGAACAGTAAAATCAATATTTCACTCGTTTTTCTGTCAGCTTAAGATGGATAGAGGCACTTTGGCCTCAGGCACGCTGAGTGCATACGTATACACACATATATACACGCACACACAAAAACAACTTACTGTAGAGCAAGCGATCCAAGTTTAGCAGGGCAATGGATTACACACTATGTTTCAATAGTTGGGCTTTAATGAATGATGGATATTATCTTTCACTCTAATTTTTCTCCCTCCTATATTACTGTCAGTCATTCTTCCTCTGTCTGTGCCCTTTTTTCTTCTGTTAAGAACAACACTGTTTGTTTTGGTAAAATGTCAGGTGTTGAAAGTAGTGCAACACTAAATGAAAAGGGTTCTAGATCTAAGAAGCTGCTGGGCAGTCACCTATTATAAATGCTAAGCCATAGCTATGGTGCCTAATTACCCAGAATGCTTTGCAGGGTGATCAGAGTAGTGAATCTGCTGAGGAGGTTTAAAATCGGTCATGCTATTATTAAACTATTGTGCTTATTGAACTGGTTTATGGGTGCATTAAAGATACAATACAGAACTTGTAATGCATTTTTAAGGTAGTGAACGGAATTGCTTGCCTTATGAGGTGGTAAAATGCACATTAGCTTTAGGACACATAAATTAGGGTGCATGTTTGTAAAGGTATGTATGTGTTAAATGATAAATTTATTCTCACTACACTGTAAAGCAGGAGTCCAACACCTGTTATATGATGCCCAGGGAAAACACAATTGCTTAGCAAGAAGCAAAGACACAGTGCCACCTGTTTCTCATGCACAAACATGTTTAAACATGCTTACATTCATATCCATCTGTGCGCACATGCATACAGAACTGGCCTGATGCGAGATGACCTTTAAAGTGGACAGTGTGTGTGAGAGAGTAAGTGCATTAGGAGTTTGTCTGTATACTTACTAAATTCAAAATACTTTTGTGGTCCTTAAGTTCTAATGAAATCTATTTAAGACTATTGAATTAGAGGGAGATAGTATATTTTGCCCAAATGGCATAATATCCCAAACATTTACCCTTAAACACAACCCTTATGGAATAGGGATGTTTTTCCAGTTTACCATATTCCAGGACCAACCAGAATAAAACAAAACTCTGTGTGCATAGAACAGTCATATAAATGTAAAATCCAAGCTATCTAACAAGAAACAGTCCAGTTTGCTGATCTAACTGTTTTGTTTGTCTAATTCACATCTAAATTCGAACATATTTCTTAAAATTATTAGCAGTTAATACATTTGCTCACAGTTTCATTATAAGTACTTGCTGTTTTCAGGTTTTGTGTTCTAATAAAAGTTATTGAATTATTGATTAGTGCAGCATAATACAATTGTCACAGAATACAATTATACAGACTTAAATTGTGTGTTTGAACATTGCATACAGCACTACATTCCCATAAATACCATGGATGCCTCTGGGAAGGAATAATCTACTCGCAGAGAGCATTTTTATACACATAATTTTACTTTCAGTCTAGTTACTGTGTGTATCTTAAATGCTTCTCTTTCAGGCAGAAAACTAAGCATTGGCTTTGGAAAAGAAGAGTAATAAACATGCTGGCCAACCTGCTTACTGCCCTCCAAAACTTCACAGAACGGTAAGTATAGTCTTTTTTTAAGGTCTGATTTTAATGCACATTTTAGTTTCTCAAGATTATTATGTTATGATATTTTAATACTCAAAGCTTCTGCATTTTCACTGCATGATCCTGTTAAACATGCCCGTAATCTTCTCATTTCACCTGTGTAAAATCCTTCTATTTTGCAGCCTCTGTAAATCTTTTATATTTATCTCACCACAATAAGATGCCTGTTCTTAACACCTGCAAGAAAGGTGGATTATATTCCTGTATGTGCCATTAGAAAATGAAGGGAGGTGGTTGCCTGGCGGAAAGTCTACATAGGATTAGTCCCACTGAGTCACTGTAATAATTGAGTGAATTATTATCTTCTTAAGTGCCTCCCTGCCCCAGTGTTTCCTCAAACATGTTGTCGTTCAAGTGGAGATATTAGGGTACTTTAATGCCTGCTAAAAGGTGTTGGCTGTAAATAGCAAATTCTGTGCTAGATTAATCTCAGCTATCTGTTTCTGGTTTCCGTGCTGTTTATTCCTTTATCCACTTCTTGGATTGTTGAATACGCTCATACTGATTTTAATGTGTGAAATGAATCAAATCATAACCTGGTTTAATCTGTCTGCTTAATCCCTGCTTTAAAAGCCATAAAACTAAAGTAACTAGCCACACTCTGTGTTGCTTGAGAAACAACCCATTAATTAGTACTGGGTACCATTTACATCAGTGCAAGTAGTGGTGATTGTAACACCAAGTTTTACATTGTTTCTCCACACCTGTAGGGGGCAGTACAGGCTCTTTTTCTTTAGGCATAAATAAAATTAACTGCCGCCACCCATCATAGTAAAGACCTAATAGCTGAGCAGGTGCAGATAAACATATGAGAATGGAAAGGCCAGCACTACTGTGTGTCGCAGAGATACGCCAAGGCGGAGGGGTCGTAAAATATGTAGTGGCTGACCGGGTGCTGAGTGTGCAGGGGGAATAGCAATAGGGCTGTAATAAAAGTTGTTTTTCAGCATACACGCTAGTACTGTGTGTGTGTGTGTGCACGCAGTCTTAAGTATGAACAGCAGTCTTAAGTATGACAGATGGCTGAGATTACATAGTGTGATGCAAAATTTATTCCTGTAATCAAGCGACATAAAAATGTCCTGCATCCTCTCACTAAAATGCATATTACAGGGTAATTTTTCTGCTTTTTGGGGATGTTGGTTTTAAAGGAAAAATCAAACCCAAATTTTACCCCATCAATTCTTTTGTTTTTAAAGACAGTGTATTTAAGAGCAGCATTTATGGTTTTTATTTTCCTTGAAATTTTCTTGTCTCTTTCGGCTTTTGCAGTATCATAACATCAGTTTCAGGCAAGAAAGAATGTTTCACAGATTTGAAAAGTAAATGATGACAGAATTGTCCCATTTTGGGTGAATAATTTCTTTAACAGTTTGATACGGTCATGAAAGCTGCAGTAAGGCTGAAGGGCACATGAAGATGTGTGTCTGTGCATGTATGATTGTGTGTAATTATTTAATGAGGGTGGGGGGGTCTTCTCTCTGATTGGGGTCAGGAAGGTAATGAAGTGATGTTCTCATTAGTGTGCATCTGTGGATATGAGTGTTATTAAAGGGCATGTGTGTAATCAGCTGTGTGCCTTTGACTGAGGCATTATCTCATGTGTCCATGTAGGGGTGGGGCGTTGTGAGGGGGTCAGGAAGTATATCCGTAAAATGTGGCAAATATAACCCCACTGAGTGAAGAGAATGGGCACATTCAGTCACACTTTATCAAAAGTTTGAAGTGAGTGTGGAGAATCCACAGGTGTGTATTTAAAGGTGTATTAAAGGAACAGTTCACCACAAAATGAAAATTCACTCACCCTTATGTCGTTCTAACCCTGTATGTCTTTCCGCTGTGAAATATAAAATGAGAAATTATTATGAATTGTACTGGAGTTTTTCTACATTTACAAGGATAGTCACTGAGACTTTTTAGCTTGTAAAAGGACACAAAAGCAACATAAAAGATTTTTAAAAGGGTCCATATAACTTTAAATGCACTATATTCCGGTTCATCTTAACTGTCCCCGGTGTGTTTATGTGAGTTCGTGAGAAAAGTAGTGAAGTCTGATTCATGAACAAATAGTTCCTTTGGGTCAAATCTGTCTAATTAATAGCTTTATCCAGTTCACAGTAATCTGAAGGAGTGGTGCTCTAACTCATTGATCTTGTCCCAGTGGAGTTAACAGCTCCACTGTTAACTTCAACTGGATTTGAAGATTATCGGTGAATAATGACTTTAATTTCAGCTTGTTCCACATACAAAGCTATCATAAGGCTTCAGAAGACTTGCATAGCACTTGAACTGTACGGACCACTTTTAATGTTACATTATTGGTGCTGTTTAAGTCACCATTAATTTAACTGCATGGAAACTAATTATTTTAAACAAGCTTTTAATGTTTTGTAGAAGAAAGTCATGAGTAAACAATTAATTTACTCCGGTGAGTAAATAAGAGTAATACAATTTAAAAGTTATTCCCTGAATAGAATGTACCTGAAGGTAAAAGTGTAGATTGATTAGCTGGTGAAAACCTTTTCTTTTCAGAAACCAATCACGTTTCAGACTCCAGCAGATGAGTCTGAGGTCCTCAGACTTCCTGATTACAACAAACAAACAGAGCCATGCCCCTCTCTGCTTTTTCTCTTCTTTTCAACGGTTGCTTTTTCCTCGCCATGTAGACCTGAAGCTATTCTTTGTGCTTCTATTTTATTTGTGATGTTATGTGTGTATTGATTGGCCAGTAAAGTCTAGACCTGAATTGATTGAGATCTTTTATGTCTCCATAGTGGTGTTATACTGGAGCTGCATGCCTGGTAATGATATTAGCCAGGGGTTTAGATTTCCGAACACTCCCATGGATATAAACACAAATGCATGTGGAGACAAAGAAACGTTAATGCATTATGCCCGACAAGAGATTTGTCAGGAGGCAGTGTGATGTCTGACAGGTCCCGCAGTGGTCAGTTATGTTGGGCTACATGGACTATCGATTAATACTTTTGGATGGACTGTTGGCCTCCTTCATGTGTGTGCTCAGATATGGCTTGTGGGAGGCGTGTTCTAAAAGACCAATGGAAATTAAATCCATTTAACATAATTTCTCTGTTATTTCAGTGAAAAAAGTTTCTCATCTTTTATCGAACAATACTTACACATAGTGTTAATCATAATCGTCATCAATAGATCAAAGCAATTTAGGTAAAAGGTTTAGGTATTATTGAAGCCATTTTATGTTTCAAATGTCTTAAATTGGTGCAGTATTTCAATTAAATTTTACCACTAGTTAAAAGAAAATGACAATGTTTTTAACATTATTGTAAAAAATGTTGCAGTGCTGATTAAAAAGAAATGTAATGATTCAAATGAGTTTGAATCATTTAAAAAACAACTTTCTTAAATTGGTTTGTTCAAAGCAGAAGTTAAATCCATTGTAAATTCACATTGAGGTTGAATTACATTCTTGCACGCCTGTTTTTCCCAGTTTCTGAAGCCCCTGCCTCCCACTTAGCCATTTTACTTCTGTTCTGTATTTATTTTTACTTTACTTTAAGAGAGAGTGGAGGAAATTGACACTTTTCGACACATTTGATACTTTACCACAACATACTGTTAACACACCCTCTGCGCTTTTACTATGTTTTGCTTTCTTATATCCATCCCATGTTTCTCATCTCTGTGCCATGTGGACTTATTGCATCCCTCTCTTTTTCTGTTTGTCTTTTTTTGCTCTCCTGTTCTGTTCTCTCTCTGGTTGGTGAGATAAACACAATTTGAATTTTAAAACTAAGCTCTCTACATGTTTTCTCATGTGCTGCAGTCTGGCTTTGGTATGCAAAAGAAGGAAGTGAGACAGTATTAATCAACCATGCAAAATCAAGAAAATAGCTTTATATTACGACTATCTCATATCAGGCCCATAGCAAACAAACACTCTGCTGAACACCAACAACAAACAAACACTGAAACAAGAAGAACAGAAAAATGGCAGCTAAAGTGTTTGAACACCAGCAGACAGGTGTTTGAAGTTTAAATCTTTCTTCTATGTACCTTTCTTGCTATGTTTTTTTTCTCCCAGTTTTTCTTTCACCCAGCCTGAGTTTATTGGTCTGTTATCCTTTGGCATCATGTCAAGTTGCGGTCTGGGTAATTTCATGCTGCTGGAGCACCAGGTAAAGAGTTTCTCCTACCGGCACACCAACTTACAGCTGATTTTAATAGATGATAGTGGCCCCTTAAGCACATGCGACTCACAGCAGGTGGTTGGGTGGAAGCGAAAGAAACATGGATACAGTAAAAACATGGCTGCTATTTTTAGACTCGCTTCTGCTTGGCCCTGTATGGGATCTGCAGATTGTTCTGTGTGATACCACCAGTGCTCTCAATTCATGACTTAAAACATGCTAAGATAATTTTAAGAGAAAAGTGCAGATCCTAAAAACAATACTTTCCAAAAATATAATTTACTTACTCTTGTGTGACAATACATCCATTTAAATTTTTTCTTCTGTGAAATACAAAAGATATTTCAAAGAATCTTAAGACTGTTTTTTTTTATTGAAAAAAATAAGTACCAAGTTCAATTAAAGAGCACAAAAAAGATAGTGTATAAGGGTTTTGCATAAGGGCTGCATTTATGTGCACCATAGTCAAGACATAGTCATATAACTTTGTGTTATTAAAAAGTAATCGAATCTTCGAAAGTCGAATCTTTTCCCCCCAAAATCTGCTGAGAATCTAGCCTCATCTTATTTATGGTTTATTGTCATATTCCTCCTGTGTGGGAAATGAAGGTACTTATGTATAAAACAGGAAGGTCATGCAGGGCCAGCAAGGTGTGATAATGAAGGTCATGTGTGTGATGTGAGAAGTTTAAAATTCCCTGTGTGGTCTGTCACACACTTTCTCCTCTTTCTCTTTCTGTTCCTTTGATTTCTTTCACCTGCTGTTTCCATTGCAGTGTTTAATTTATAATTGATTTGAAAGGCGGTCATACATAATTCACCACTGTTTGCTAATGAGGCCTAAAAGACATTGACAGATCCAGTCGAGTATTATTTTTCACAGGTACACAGTTAATTGACATTCCCAATGAATAGTGGTAGAGTCAGAACTATTTTCATTATTGATGGGAATTGATTAACTTTGATACCAGACAAGTCTGTGTGGAGGCAACTGTCATAACAGTGTTGCATTGCTGTTGATCAAACCTAGTCTCTCCCCAGCCTTTTTCTTGTACTTTCTCTCATCCACTTTTAAAGCAGAAATTCCCCTCTGTTAAAGAGTCTCTTCGGATTTCCCTGCTTATGGCTTATATTAAGCCATTACTGCCTCAGCATGAGACATTAGAACATGCATGTCAGCCATTAAAAGCCATACAGCAAGCAACTCTCTGATGTCTGTAAATAATAGGTAATTGATTTACCTCATTGATTTCCTTCATTCAGAAATCAAAGCAGGAATGTGCCTTAAATGGCATGAAACATGTTACAATTATCTGTATTAAAATTTTAGTTTAGGTAATTAAAAGGTTTGCAGGGCCAAAACACGCATATCTCCTGATGTATTATCATCCTTACTGTCTGTAAGGTAGATCATACGCCTACCTGTAAATCTACCTTACTGTCTGTCTATATTTGACATCTCTGCAGGTTCTGTGGTTGATATTCTGTATCAAATACAGTTGCAAATGAATTTATATAAATTTATATCATTGGGTTTCTGCAAAAGAAGAAAAATCTCTACCTTCAGTCTAGCAATTTCCCCCTCAGATTAATAAAGTTAATTGAATTGAATTAATGATTTAGGGATTGCTGTCTGTAGCCCCTGCTGTGCACATTCACACAAACTGCCTGTGCAAGCTCTCACAAGTGTAGTTAGACAGTCTGATAGTAGCAGTGTGAGCTGCACATTACAAGCTGGAATATTTTGTAACCTGTCAGTGTAACACAGGCTTAGAATGGCTTTCGTGAGAGACATTGTTGCCTTTGAAAAGTCATTAGGTCACACAAGTGAAATAAATAGTTTTTCTCTAGTTACTGCATTACTGTGTACTAGTTACTGCGCTACAGTTACTTCTGTCTAGTTACAGAATGTGATGTCCATAAACAACAGTCCACTGGTTCCACTTTTTCATCACTCTAGAATGAAGTTGTATATGTGACCCAAAAATAAACCAGCAACGCCTCTCTGTTTAACAAGCAAAGTTGGCGTTTACTTATTCTCAGCTGCACAACTTTGAACAGAGAATAGAAAATAGAGGTTATAAAAAACTAAATGTTATAATAATTAGACCTCAGGGGAAAATAGATAAAACTGTATTAAGTGTTCCCTTTAAATTATGAACTGTTTTCTTAATTAAATTGTACTTACTGACCTCACACAGCTTCTGTGTCTCTCTGTGTGCAACACTGATTTGGTAGGTGTGCATTCAGTGCTAGTATAATCTTGTGCTTTCACACATTGGCCAGCAGGCCACCACTGAGGCTGACATCTTAAAATCGTGTTCATGCCAAGTAGTAAAGCATTTACAAGTAAATAAGTACAGCACGTTTCACTGTTTGTGTACAGAAAAAAATAGAAATTGATGGACAATCATTAGCATTAAATTTCACATATTATTATTAAATATTACTGCCTCAATGCAGCAATGAGTTTATCCTAAATATGTGTAGAGAAACAAGAAACTGTTTATAAGAGTGATGTTTCAGCATATTTAGTATAGCTGCTATCCCTTTTTTACAGTGTACTTGATGATTTCATAAGACATTCATAGGCTGTGTGTGTGTGTGTGTGTGTGTGTGTGTGTGTGTGTGTGTGTGTGTGTGTGTGTGAGATGTGCAAATGTACGCATTCTGTATGCGTCTTTGATGTCATTATAGCTACACAGATGCCTCATTTCCTCATTGGTGTATGATGTGTCTCAGTTCCAAACTTGATCCACCATTTTGTGTGTGAGTGCGTGTGTGTGTGCGTGCGTGAACACAGTAAATACTTGACTTTCAATGCAGTGGGGGAGTGAGTGTGATGCTGTGGGCAATGTTCTGCTGGGAAACCTAGAGTCTGGTCATTCATGTGGATGTAAATTTTACCCATTTACATTTAACATTACCGTTAACATTTTATCCAAAGTGACATAGAAATGAGTAGAACTTTAGAAGCAGTCAGATAAACAAGAGCATGTGTAAGTGCTGTAAGTGCTTCCGTTCCAAACATTGCTGAAGACCAGCTATATACTTTGTGACAGTGGTGTTCCCCGGTGAAAGTGGTCTCTTTCAGTAGAATAATGTACCTTGCCATATCGCACACAATGTTCAAAGTGTTGACCTGGCCTCCTAATTCCTCCACATCTCAATCCAATTGAGCATCTGTGAGATGTGCTAGACCACCAAGATCAATCCATGGCACCTCCACCTCAAAACTTGACATGACTTGGTGCCAGATATCACAGGCCACCTTTAGGGGTTTTCTGGAGTCCATACTTCAATGGGCCAGCACTGTTTTGGCAGTACCAACAGCATATCAAGCAGGTGATCATATGTTTTTGCTCATCCGTTTACATTCAAATTGACACCCAATTCTGTCAAATAAACCAGAGCAACATTGATATTTGAGATCTACAGTGAAAGGGAAGATTTTCAGTGATTATTTAAATTTAGGTTTGTTCCTTACACAATATTGCTCTGTAAGATTTTAAATAAGTTCTGTGGACTACTTTTATGATGCTACATTTATTTCTTTTAGTATCTGACAGTATCTGTCCCCATTATCTTACATTGTATGAAAAAGAGCTCATGTGGGCATAAAAACTGAGTTAAGATGATGAGGACTGTAAGTATGTTGTCATGTAAGAGAAATGGCAGGTTATGAGTGATAGGTATAGGCTAAAAAGTTTCAAATTTCACTGTGTGCCTGCCTGCCTGCCTACACAGATGCATTAAAGACTAAAGGCTGTTTAGTCCTGTCAGCCTTAATGCTTTGTTATTAGTCCTGTCCTAATGAAGTACATTTCAGACAACTAATAAAGACAGTGACAGATGTAAAGACTTCGAGCCAGACAGACAGTACAAGCAAGTGATGTCCTCAAAGAGAGATGGAATGAATGGTCATGCTCTCTCACCAGTGGTCTGGAAACACAATCTGTCATCATAATCTTTTCACCTCTTCTTGCCATCTGAAACCCAGTAAACATACACAAAGATGCAAACACTCCTCACGCTCACTTATGCATGGTTATGCAAGATTTCTCTGGGGAACGCTCTAACGCTCTTCCTCATTCATTGACACACGCCCCATTGCTTACAATTTCTACAGGAATGGCACACGCACAAGCGCACGTACACATGCACGCTCCCACGTTTTAAAGAAAGTGATGACGGCTGTCTGCATTGGCTGCAGCGTGCGATTGTCGTAATCGGTGATGCAGGTTGTAACCATCTGAAATCTGAGAGGTAGCTGATGTGCAATGACACAGACACACTTATAAATCTGTAGGATTACAATAACAGCAGCCAAAGACACAGTAGCGATAAACCATCCCATTAACAGTAATTACACCAATGTGTGCCTCCTCAAATAACTCTGCAAAGGTGTGTGTGTTTCTGTATGTGTTTGTATACTTACTGGAATGAAGTGTGTGTGTGTGGTGGGATTTTTCCTGACAGAGGGCACTTGTGATAAAGTGATTTGATAAAAGGCTGACTGTGGGATTGGATGGAAATAATTGTCTACTTAATATTCGTTCTCCCACACAGCTGTAAAGTAATGCACATGGGCTTGTGCATACACTGTCTCTCTCTCTCCTAAACACACACAACACATCGTGACAGCATGTCATGCATCTGTAAACACACCTTGTCTGGCTCTAACACATCCCATCTAATTAGATGACAGACTTCTGTCTTTATGGCATTTAGATAACACCTGGAATTAGCATATCATTAAAGTGACATATGAAATTTGCATTTCATTTGCATAACTTGCGGTGCGATTTAATGCGGCCCCAGGCATAGACATGCTAATCATGAAAGAGCACAGTAGAACCCTGTATATATGCCATGTGGCCTGACCTTTCCCAGAAGCCCGTGGGCCTACAGGTCATGCCACCTATATCCCATAAATATCTCTGTTAGTGTCACATTCCCTCTTTCGTCATCACTTCCCCTACGGCTTCTTCCATACTCGTATTTCTTTTTTTATCACTTTGAGTGTGCAGTGGATAGTCTCAGTTGATTTCCATAGAGCTGTCTCTGTTTTGAGTCTCTCGTTTTCACTTTTCTTATTTCATCAAAGCAAACTCCCTCGCAGGGTGTCGAGTCTCTCGTTTTTGGAGGAAGCTCAAGTGTTCCTCTTCTCAAGCTTTGAGAATGAATTTCAGAGATCATGCCAAAACTGTTTAGTATTCTTTTACTGCTTAGCTTATTTTGCGTCTCTTTCTGTCATCTCCAAAGCATTGCAACAAAGCTCAATAAAAAAATATAGGGTGGATTGTTCTAATGTGGTTTGTCTTTGTAG
The DNA here is from genome assembly GCA_036877545.1 of Yasuhikotakia modesta. NCBI lineage: Eukaryota > Metazoa > Chordata > Actinopteri > Cypriniformes > Botiidae > Yasuhikotakia > Yasuhikotakia modesta. The sequence goes on along the minus strand of JBAJNP010000408.1, from coordinate 20,563 downwards.
TAAATTATAATGTTAAGCCAACATGGTAAATCGTGGCAAATTATATACTTTGAAGGCAGTACAGCTTTGATTTTTTTTTTATAATTTCACTGGCATTCATTGATTTGAGGGAGAGCTGAAAATTAGGTGTCCCACATTAGGGGACACTTGCTGACTAATTATATTATTTGATGATAATAGAATGAAATATATCTATATCTAAAAGTATTATAGTATATTACTATTTTAATTAAGTTTAGGATACTAAACTTTACTCAGGTTTCCCTCTCCATTCTCCTTTCAACCTTCCATCCATGTTTTCTGAATGCATTTAAAGTTTAAGAACCACCCAGAAGCTTTTGGCACAACACCAGCCTGCCAGTTATTTGGTGTTTAATAATAGTCTTGTTTATGTAACCCAGTAAGTGCCTGTGCTGTAAGTATTGTTTAATATGTTTCGTAGAAAATCACACTGAGATGTTATAAAATCTCTATATAAAATGTATTGTATATAGTTGAAAATAAAGTTATGACAATTTAATACTTTACAAAATTGAAATTGTTTTATTAGTACACTGAATTAAGTGAATTTAACATATTTAGTCTTTCTCCACTCCCAATGCATCATGGGAAAAAGAAATGAATAAAGTATATAAAGATGATTAGCAAGATTATTCATTCACATTTTAACCCTCAGGCCACTCTTCTTGAGTCACAGTGAAAACTGTCAGTCTTCATCACGAGTATAGCAGAGTAAGTTCTGTTTTACGTATTAAATAGCTGGTCTCTGTCTTGAGAGACTTCAGAACTAGCCTGTTCTGGGTAATGTCAGTACATGCTGAATTTTTCTCTGGGCCAGTCATAGATGCAAGATTAAATTAAAAAGTGTTGCTTGCACATCTGCTGTTTGTATGCCTTTTACATAATTTATATTACACAGTAAAACCTTAACCAAGAATTCCATAATAGCAATTACCCAAGGAGTATATTTCCAAGCAACTTTTTTTTTTTAAGAATAAGCGTGTTATTGTTGACTCTGGACTGTAGGTAAAAGTAGATGTTTCATTATAGGGTGTGAAAATGTGCTATAAGCTTAAGAGACCAGTGATGGTTATTGCAGCTGAATCATAGCACTGACACTTTCTGAGGATGTTATCTCAGGGGATACTAAAATAACATTTGTCTGTTTTATCATCTAATGCATTAAAAGGTAGCCAGCAATGTCTTCTTTTTGTTGATCATTTAATGAAACCCATAGGGTTAATTGCCCTAATGTGGGACATTTTTTTGTATTATAGACCTGTATTTGTATTATAGACCTGTATTATAGACCTGTATTTGTATTATAGACCTGTATTTGTATTATAGACCTGTATATTACAGTGTTAAGCCAATATGGTAAATCCAAATGATATGAGATGGTGCCTTTGATCACATGGCAGTTCAGCTTTGATCTGATTATAATTCTACTGGCACATATTGGTTTGGGCAGAGCCACACCCACTGAAACGTAAGTGTTCACACATTAGTAGGTCCCACATTAGGACAAGTCACCCTACGTGATGTATACCAAGTTGTTTTTTTCTGTTTGTTGGTGACAGGAAATTTTAAGCAGTTTTAATAGTGCCCTTCAGTGTGAGGTGCCATAATTCACTGAACATCTGTCTAATTCTTCTTTTAACTACTCTATACGCAAAGAAGCATTTTCACAGTGTGAAACGCCGCGTCTTCACTTTTAATGCCTTTAAAAAGAAACCGCAGTGGCGTGCGGTACCCCGCTGTTTTGATCATGCGTGACTGGCTCATACCCTCAGCTGACATCCGCTACCGTAGATCCAGTGCGCAGCTTCCGCGCACGAGTATATTAACTAACACCGTCAGGAGGCGCGAGCGCTGAAAATTCCTCCGCTGCTCACACACTGTGATGCGCTCGCGCTCGGGACAGGGGGACCGGCACGCGACACACAGCTTGGGCTTCTTTGCAAGCACGATATAGGAATATCAGTCCACCTAGTCCTCGTTTTGTTTTCGGACGGGCAGAATCCCAGTGTCTTTTGAAAACATTGGGGTAAGTGCGTTTATTTAAACCTTTCCCCCATGTAACATTATAAGCATGTTGACGTTAAGTTGACGTAAAACGTTAATACGTTTATTTATTTATTTTCTTGGGTGTTGAAATGTAATTAATTGCTGAAAATAGTTTACGATCGCTTTAAAGCAGTCATTCATCCATCGGTCCTCGGGGTACCATTACGCTAAGAAGTAGGCAAGCATTAAAAGGTACAATAGACTACATGTTTGCAATGGTTTTATTCATATCAACAATTTTCCCAGATAAACATAGATCATAGTTAAAATGTTTTTACTAAGGTGTTTATTCAGCTGGAAAATGTTTCATTCCTCCAAAGTAATGTGTTGTGCGCATCTGTATGATACTGTACAGAAAATAGCCAAATATAAGGTGCCGTTGTGGATCTGGTGTTTTTAACCATGCAGGTGGCTCGTGACGTCGCGCAGAGCTCATCAATTGCGCATCTGTTTGCGCGCTGGCTGAAGGAAAACTGCTTTTGTCTTATCTCGTATCCACAGTTTATTCCAAGGAAAAACAAAGTATGACAGCAGTTCTGACTCTAAGACTGAGGTGACGGTTTTCTGAGGTCGGTTCTTAATCGAGGATTTTAAATGCGAGAAGGTAAACGTAAACGGCCGCTATTACATCCACAGTCTTTAACCCAAACCGATGTAAAACTACCTCTGATAGCGGGATAAATTGTTAAAGGAAATAAAATTAAAATCTTAAATACCTTAACCGGATAAAACTAAAAATAAAGCGTGTCCCGGATTCAGGGAGCAGGTGCCACTGTGTCAGAGAAACGAACTGTCACATCCAGCGGTTTTGCCGTCACTTCAACTGCACGGCTGTATTTTCTGCTTGCTGGGCGAGTAGGTATCACTGAATAATATTCATTCAACGTCAGCGGGAGAATGAAACAATTCTAGTTATAAAATTGTTAAGTGAGTGGTACAGTAAAACTAAAATTTACTTAAAGAGGTATTAAACTAAACCAAACGCAAATTGTCCCTATTGTCTGACAGATATCACTGAATATGTATGTTGAGATGCCTCAGTAACAGGCCCACTAAAGCCCACAGAAGTGTTTCTGTCTGGCAATCTATTTGCACGCTTGAGTTTGCTGACATTTGGTTTGCTGGTTTGATGTCTTTAGAAGATGGATTTTGGTAAAGCGAGCTTGTCATTCAACGGATAAGGTGGTTGAGATCAGTAACCAATATATTCCTTTGACATAGTGAAATTTGCCAACTGAATGTATTCACCATTGCTAGTGATGATGGACTGTAATAATTTTGTTTGACAGACTGAGAAAACAAACTGAATGTGACGGGTTATCATGAGAGCAATGCCAGAGTCTTTAATTGACTTTAAATGACATCTGTTCAGTTTACACCCCATTACTGACTACCAGATGTACTGTTTCCAGTATGTTTTTGCTGACGGATAGTAATGACCTTTCACATAACCAAATAGATAATACATTTCCATAAAAGAGATGCTTAGGCTGCAGACACATCAAAACATCACACAGCTGTGTTCATCCCCTTAGAGTATAACTGAGGATTTTTAACATCTGTTTTTATTCCCTGCAAAGTGATCACTTTGTGTCAAGAGTGCATTTGTTAGCTGTCAAATGGCATTTATGATTTCATGTCATAATCCAATTACATTAGACGGAGGAAGGGAGTTCAATATGACAAGCTATATTAACAAGGATATTTCATTGCAAATGAAATAAGGACAGTAGTAATGGTTTAAATATGAGCTCAAATCAAGGCTGAGATGTCTGGTTAAATATTCACACAAATTCAGAGACTCCATTGGCTGTACTGGAGTCATCTGTAGTTCTGTTTGCTCTGGTAACATCTTGACACGTCGCTTGTGTTGCCAGGAGTCATTTTAAAAATCTGTTTAAAAATAAATGGGATCTGGTCACTACAAGTCGCTACCTGTGTGTCCTTTCTTGAGGGAGGTCTGTTGTCATAGACATGGCAACCCTGACACTTGAGTTGCTGAAGCGCTAATAG
>JBAJNP010000408.1:0-16433 GCA_036877545.1 Yasuhikotakia modesta | reverse complement strand
TATTTCATTGCAAATGAAATAAGGACAGTAGTAATGGTTTAAATATGAGCTCAAATCAAGGCTGAGATGTCTGGTTAAATATTCACACAAATTCAGAGACTCCTTTGGCTGTACTGGAGTCATCTGTAGTTCTGTTTGCTCTGGTAACATCTTGACACGTCGCTTGTGTTGCCAGGAGTCATTTTAAAAATCTGTTTAAAAATAAATTGGATCTGGTCACTACAAGTCGCTACCTGTGTGTCCTTTCTTGAGGGAGGTCTGTTGTCATAGACATGGCAACCCTGACACTTGAGTTGCTGAAGCGCTAATAGAAGGCATTTGAAGTACGTTTCTTATTTTAAAATCCATCCACTCCATCAGCTGAACTATGTTTCGTGTCAAATGAAAACTGCTTGCAGCTCTTTACAGTGTTTCTTTGAGTGTTTGATGCAAAAAGATCCATCATGAGTCCCCCAAGGCTTACAGCTAATCCCTGATAGACTGAAAGATATTCAAGGACTTTAGTAAATAAAGGCCAACGTCCCAAGATACTGTAGTCTCCGAACAAGAGCAGTTAAGCTTTTATGATTTGGTGTTTACCTTTCTCAGTGGATAGCTTATGTTATTTGTTGTCTAACCTTTAGTTACCTCAGGGAAACACCAGTAGAAATGGACTTTTCTCAATGTAAACATTCAGATAAAGGGGAAAAAGGCAAGCAAAAAGAATATTCATACAAAAACATACACATACTTGCCCCACAGATTTTTAAATGCCATGATTAACACAAAGGTAAACTGTTGCCTGATTTTTAGAGGTTTAGTGTCTATCCCACAAAGTGCTAAACGGACATTTCAAATCTTCATTGCAGATAACAGAATATATACGCTCTTAAATAAACCATTTAAATTTGCTCTGGCTTATATATTACATTTATGCATTTATATAAAACAATGGCTTGTCGTCTTCTGTGATACAAAGTGATCCTTATGTCTAGTTGTTTGCGTGTTTTCGTATTAAATAGGTCACCCAAAAGGAAACCCGTTTTCATAATTTACTCAGCCCAATGTCATTCCAATGTCATTGTTTTCTCCAATAAACACAAATTACCTCATGTAGACAGTTATTCAATATATATGAATATATATTTATACTTCAAGAATTATTTCACACAGCCAATGGTATTTGGTATCAGTGACATCAGACCTCATGTATTGTGCCTTAAGGCTTGATTTCTGAATCAAACGCAAATGCAAATTTAAGGTTTGAAAGCTACAGGTTATGCTACAGGTAGGCTAAATAATGGCTTAAAGTCTTACTTTGATGAAGATTAATTTGGAAAAACATGACAAAAAATTGTTTTTGGATTAATTTAAATAGTCTTTACAAATACACACTTGATCCCACAGTTAACCCTCACAAGGGACCAGCTATTGCTGACATTTAAATGAAGCCAACATGGTAAATTCTGCTGGGACTGAACCATATTTATCAAGTCTTTTACAATATAAACAAAAGAGGTTAATTTGGCTCTGTTCCAAGAGAACATGGAGCTCAGAACCAGAACCCTCAGCGCACACTGTACAATTTGGATAACATTCTTCTTCTGTCACTTCAAAGAACTGGATGACTGACGTTTTTTTCATCCTTTCTAAATGTACCTCAAGTGGTCAATTAATCCTGAAGAATTTAATTAAACAGTCCAAATAATATTCATTTTCTTTTGCATTCTCTTTTACACTATACCTTTATCTATGAAAAGAGGATTTGTTTTATTTGTTTATTTCTATTTTTCATTTAATAATTTTCAAACGTTGTTAAAGTTACCAGCCTTGTGGGTAATTTCTGAAATGTAATGTTTTTGAGGTGAATAAGGTGAACGTATTAAGGTGTATTTTGCTTAGCTCTCTTCCTTGCTTTTCTGTTTTACAGTAATTTCCAGTCGTCTGCCATGTATGAGGGGTCTGAGTCTGTGGACACACAGGAAGTCAGAACTGAGAGCACCCTTGGGTCCTCTGTTTCTGCCTGCAAAAAGGTACATAGCTGTGTTTTGCCACCATATCTAGTTAAATTCCAAAAAACAATGCAGGTTGAATGCATACTTATCATACGGTAATGCCAACTTATCAGGTAAGCAAAAATGTCACTACATTGAGAAGTGTCAGTATGCAATGTTGCCACGAGGGTGCTATAGCAGGCAACATGATCTTCTACAATCTCTTTAAGAGAATGTGTTCCTAAGCCAGTTGTTTGTTTTTGTTTTGAGTCTTTTTTTAAAACGTATTCAACAAATTTTTACACTTCATTTGATTTAGATCATTTATTTCATCTGAATAATATATTTTTTTAATATACTTTTTGTCCTGCTACATTAACAGCAAAGTAATTCAGATGAAGTACTATATATATATATATATATATATATATACTGCTGTTATATACTATTAGCCTTATATAAAATTGCCCATACCTTGATTTAAGATTTTGGTCAGTGTGAGCACTTGTGATTGAGTTCTAGCAGAACCTTATGGACCAATCACGGTGTGATTAAAATGAAGCCTTCCTGATTGGCTTACTGCTCTCACCTGTCCAGGGACAGAGACTTTGGCTTTGTGACATCAGCACTCTACTCTCTAGGCAGCTGCACGACAAGTCAGGTTACATTAGCTGATGTTCTTCCAGTGTGACTTCAGTGCAGAGAAAAGAAACTCTACAGAAATGAGGCAGAGAGGTTCAGATCAGGAGAAAAAGGGAGTGCGACAGAACAAGCAGCCTGATTAGTTCAATGTCTCTCGTCTTCTAGGTCTTTATAGTTTGTCTCTTTCAACCAACCACTTTATTGGTGGATTGTTCTTACAGTAAAATGGCTTCTGTGGGAGCTGATCCAGGGTCAGGGGGTGAGCGGGTTACAATAGCGTAACATTGCACTAAGAATTTCTGTAGCCCTCATGGGAGCTGCGCTGAGATCAGGAAGATAAGCCACAAAGCACAGTTCTACAACCTGTTTGACATTTTGTCATTTTGCTAGACTCTTTAAAATGTAACTTTATTATGATAAACAACAACATGTCTGACATGTAGAACCAATTGATTTCTCTTGGTAAAATAAGTAGTAAATAACTGCAATATTAGTACTATTTAAACAACTTTTAACAAAACATTTTATATTAATGTTAATAATTTATTATATATTTTTAAACATTTAATGTTTATCAAAACATTTGAGACTTTTGTTCAGAAAGGGATAACTACGTCATAAACAATAAAATCAAAATATACTTTTATCTCCTCCACTGACACCACCCACCCGAGATTGCCGACCCCCAAAATAGCATGTTAGTTATGTCAGAGGTATAACCATGATGAACCGTGATGCAATGTCCCCCTGACCCTGTCATATGGTTCTTTGCCAGGAAAACAGTCAGTGCAGATGGTACACACAGCAAGAGGATAGAAAACACACATGTGCTCATGCATAAAATCACACATACACCCACAGACTCCTTCTAATCAAAGGTAGTAAACACATACACTCGTCCGGAGAGTACACACATACACACACAAGCAGTGAGGCACACAAGAATGTGTGTTTATTATTCCTTAAACACGCATTAAGATAATTAATGCTTACAGGGCCACTAAACAGATAATGAATCAAGCTGAAGGTTAAACACACACACTGAGGGGGAGGAGGTTATGTTTATTTCAGAGACGTCTAATGTGGTAATAGGTAAGAGGTCATTTAATTAGAAGTTGATGGTTTTGTGCAGCAGACCCCATAACTATTTACACGTTAGTGAAAGAATTTTGCAAGCTGAATACTTGTGCTCACATTTGTTTAAAGGATCTGCTTATATTTGTTCGAAGGTATGAAGTTATGCTGTCTAGGCTGTCACATACTTCAGAACAGTTCAATGAAGGGGCACACACTCTGTAATGCATTAACAATCTCTAGCCAACTTCATCACTGTTATTTGGCTGTGATGCTGGTATGTAGCACATGATTGTATGCCAGTCTGCAGTAGAAGCCTTATTAAATATTCATATATAAATGATGTTAACAAATTGTTAACACCAAAGGCATGGTGGGCTAGATGGGGCTGATTATCACTCCAAAGCAAATTTGAATGCCTGATATGTTACGTACTCTATGTTACGTACTTAACGTGTTGCATGTGTATGATTCTGTGTTAATGTGCTTCTGGAAAGACACTTGTGTACTGAATGTGTGACAGAGATAAAAATACTTGAGTAGCAAGTGAGAGGCATCAAATTATAATGTGCTGCAGCAGTTCAGACAGTATTAATCTAAGCAATGTGGTCTGCATTCTGTACTGTTAACTGGATGGTGGCATTCTTTGCTGCACTGTGGATTTTGTTTGTTCTGGACAATGTGGTCCTTTTTAAATGTGGTATTTATACAAGATTAATCGCGGATGAGCCCAGTGGACGGTGCTACTGTAATTACAGGTGTAAATTACTGAAACACTGAAACACATACACAGCAGGCACAAATGTCTGTTAACTAGAAGTGACACACTGACACAAAGCCACAAATCAGAGCCCCCTGATGAAATATGATCACACATTGTATCCACAATCACACATTAATTCAAGGTGTAAACAATATCCGTATCAGCTAACCACTTGTGATCAGACAAATCTGCAAGGGATGTTAAATGGGGTCGTATTTTTATTCAAACATGGGCATGAATATCACAGTGGATGACTTACTATCCAACAAGCTACAGTGTTAAGCAAACAAGCTAGGTGATGTTATAATCGCTAACATTGTGACATCATTGTTTTGTCTTGACTAATTTGTTAATTACTCAGCATTAACTCTATATCTATATCTTATGTTTAAAGTGAATAAAATAGTCTTGAATGACAAACAAGTAAAACTGACAGCCTTTTTACTAATGTAAGTAGTAGGAACTTTGGTCTCTTGTAGGTGGGGGGTGGGTGGGGGTGGAACATGTTTTTGCCTTGTTTGCATATGTGTCATTTTACTACCTACACAATTGTTTTCAGATTATATTATGTTATTTACAATCCACAGCGTCACTTTAAATTAATGCATTTATGGTAGGTGATTTTGGCTGCTGCTTCAGGTTAAAATGTTTTTATTTATCTGATGTTTTATAGCTCAGTTTCAATAAATGGATGAAGGGAAATTTAATTCCTTGTGTTTGGAATTAAATGTTCCTTTAATATCAGTTAATTTGACTCTTGCAATTCCAGATGGCCTTTGAGTCCTCAGTTTCAGTTTGTTGTTAAATGTCGTGCCTCAGAGTAAACGTGTGTGTTTGTCAGGTTTTGTGCAGTAACAGTGTTCTGGATTCATCTGAGTACTGGTTGAAGAATGATAAGGCACTCTGCAGAATTGGATTTCTGGAGGACCAGCATGAGGGAAGCTGCCCTACAGTGAGTCTCTGTCTTTCACTCTCACACACAGACACACATACACACACACAGGCACACACACACACACACACCAATGTGCTGAAGTAATCTGCATGCATATGCCGACACATGTGATTAATGTTGCATGAGTGTTAGTGTGTTTTTGTGTGTTAGCGTGTGTGTGTTAGCGCATGTGTGTATGTGATATGAAAGTGTTGTGGCATTTTCATTGTCTTCAATCTCCCACTGTTAAATGCTGTCTTGATTGGAGTGATAATGTAGCATGATGGAGGCAGTGGCTGAATAATATATGCAGTAATTCTTTGAACCGAGAGATGCGTTTAGCTGCACATGGGTAACTGCTGCACTAACCACAGGACGGCATAATTAGTGTCTAATGACACATTTCATTCCTCGCTTTACTTTAATGACAAGTTTCTTGTTTCATGTAAATGATGGAGAAACGCTCTAGATCTTGCTGTGCATAACATTATGGCATGATCATGGTGAATTTCTGCTTCTTCATGCTATCTGATTGTCTGCATAACAGTAAATGTATGGTCATTTTTTTTTCCAAATATTCTTATTTGTTATATTTGCTTACCTGATGTTATATATAACCTTGTGTACCTGATGTAAATATGTATAACCTTGTTATATTTGTTCTCATTTGTAATTGTACTATATAGACCTTTACTTATTTCTTGTGGGCATCTTACTAGAATTCTACCAATTCATTCCAAATTACCTTCCAAACAAATTGGTTAATTTACAATAAATTCATGTAGTATGTTTGAACTATTTTAATAGTTAAGTTGAAAAAGGTTGCCCTAAAATTATTAGGTAACTGCTTCAGTCATATCAGTGGTCCAGAAAGCTATTTGTTTATTTGTGGTTTTGAGGGCCCTTAAAAGTGTGAAATAGATGTGTTAGAATGTTTAGATGTTTTAGTCATTGTCTGGGAGCAGGGAGCTCCAATCACAGTGATCAGACTCAGGTGATTGGCTGAGGAAACAGTCTTGGGAACTGAATGTCTATGAACAAAGATACCAGCATCCAGGTCATGTTCATCAAGGGCTAAATTACTCATATTGAGATAAACTGGTATATGGCTAACATTAAGAATAACATTCTCTTTCTTCTATTGATTATTTTTTGCAAAAAAAAAACAAAAAAATAAAATGGCCCTGCATCCACACTGATAGGTGTCAGTAGAAAGATTGTTGCCATATCAGTCAGGATGCAAATGCAAAAAAATGACCCAGTGAGCTCCTTTATATGAAGCCATCTATTATTAATATTAATTACCCCATAAGGAATTGATGGCCATTGGTTCTGAAGCTGGAATATGACAGCCCATAATTTGCAATGACAGAAAATCGCCCAGCATTTCCCTCGTCTGTGTATCGGGGTGGTCAGACTGTGTCACCCCCGTCGCCAGCCTCAGGTGCAGTCAGAACAGGTTTTTGCAGGGCTGTGCATTTACTGTGCTGATGTCACACATGATGTTCCTTTAACACAAAAGTTCTGCACGGGGAATCAAATCCCACACAGACCAGCTGGTGCTGAAATTCTAATGCCAGTGCTGAGTGCCAGTGTTACAGTGAAACAGAACGCAAAGAAGTGAGAAAGACACTAAGTGGAGGAGAGTGGCTTTTTGGAACTTAAATATTTTTCATTGTTTTCTGGAGTTTGTTTATTTCCTGTTCCCATAGCTCAAAGTGAAGAGCATTTGGCTAATAACCACAAAGGTCATGGGTTTGATGGGAACATACACTAATAAGACATATCTTGTGCACTGTAATGGATACATACATGAAAATATGGACTTTGGCTGGAATCATATAAAAATACATCTGAAAACAAAGTTTAATCATCCGCTACATCTCAAATCCATAATGTCCTTATCCACAGTGACATGTCTACACTGCTACTTTCAGCCCTATACTGTATGCCTGACTGCAGCCAGTCAGGCATGCGACATTGACCCAGTTGTGTTGATGACATTGCAGAGACTTTGCATTAGGGAATTTGCATACAAATAAATAACTTTATCCATTCCAGTAAAAATATGTCAGATTTCACATTTCCCATTGCTAGTCTGGTTTTGAAAAAACTGAAGAGTGTAAGCAATGAACACAAGCCCTACATTTTAAACAAACATTAATTTGTTGCCCCCTACAAATTAATAGGGTTGCCCCCTAATAAATGTCATATTTGTCATAAATTTGTAAAATGTGAACTTGCTCTACCTCTGACGTATTTTTAAACAAATTTTAAAAAGTCAAAGATGTTTGTGAAAAAATTACAAGACTTTTTTTATCAGCTTTTGTTTTTCATTTGCTTATTTCTCTCCCTCTCTTTATCTCCTTCTCTTCTCTATTGGTACGTAGCAATTAAGTCTTGTAAGCTGATCTCTTTAGGACATGCTCAGAGGAAAAATCAGGCATCAATTAAAACTGTGTGAGGAATTCATTTGGCATTAATTAGAATTTGTATTATTAGATGCCATTTAACGGGATGGGTTTTTTTTTCAAAGGAAATGTTAAATATGCTAATTGCCAGGGCAATCCCAGTCGACCAACCTGGTGTTAAGCCTGCAGTGATCAAACAGCAGAACTGAGGGAACAGAATTTCCTGTGTTTCTGGGTCAGTCATTGCTGGGAATAATATGCAACTATTAGTACATCAGAAACTGATCCACTAGGATATCACAATCCCAAAAGTGTTACTTCTGTAATTAAAACTTATTTCATTCTATTATTAAATGAACAGGCAACCCAGTCCTAAAGAAATGTATACAGTATTTACACTTTAGAAGTCATTGTACGAATGTTTCACCCAAAGTTGCCTCATTAAAGTTAAATAGGAGAATGTATGTAAGATAAAAAATGATGCACACAATTTCTTTAAATTCAATTGGATTTATATCCTACGGTGATGTTTTTGCATTTGTTAGTGTGTGTGGGGTATTTATGTGTGTGCACAAATTGTGCGGTCTTTGTTAATGTGGGTTTGGTTGAGAGGCAGGGGTCAGTGTCAGGCTGGGGTTAGTAACCGTGGAAATCAAGAATCATAATTAATAGCTTCAGTCTGTAATTAAATGAAGTTTTTACAAGTGTGCAATTGAGAATGATAACTAGGAAGGTGGGCAAGTGTGTTTCTGTATGTTTTCATAAGCTGTCATTCCCATAAAAAGGCTCCTATCATTTCCTGTCCTGTACTTTCCTCTTGTTTATTTTTTTTTTCAGTACTGGTACTGTTGCATACTGGCAAAAATAGTAAACTACTTTTATAGTTTAGTTGCATATTATACAAAAACAGTAATGTTAAAAATAGACCCTCAGTTAATGGTATAGTTAGAGTGTGGTTTAGGTTATAGTGTTTATAACTAGCTGTGTATAGAAACAATAGGTCTCTATGAATAAGTGTGTGTGTCTGTGTGTGTGTGTGTGAGAGAGAGAGAGAGAGAGAGAGAGAGAGAGAGAAAATACACTCAGCTGGAAATGATAAAGAGCATGTCTCTTTCCCAGTAGTGCAATATGGCAACATCTCAAAACAGCCTCTTTCCACTTCCATGATCCCCTGCTTTGTTCTATTATCTGGCCCTATCTATCCATTTCCATTATTGTCATCCCTTCTCTCTCTCTGTCTCTCTCTCTCTGTCCCAGTGGTGGTAAGCATTTGACCATCTCCCCTCTGATGATAATGGGTGAAATGAGTTTGTCCTTGGCGCAGCCATCACTGTCCTAACATCCTTCCCTCACATCCTTTCTGGGTAGCTTATTCCCACCAATTCCTGTCTTTCTCTAACCCCGTCATCTTTTCTAAGCTTGTGTTTTTTTGCTTTCCAATCTGTCTTGCCGTCTCCTCCTCCAGTGAAGAGTGAAATGTTCTAAGCTGTGAATTGACCTCTTTAACCCAACATTTTTGGGGATTTGTGCAGTGTGTGACAGTGAGAGATTGCTCAAACAGTTCGGTTCCTGTTGCAAATTATTGTTTGACATTAAATTTGCCTAACTCTCACACATCCAATGAAGAAATGTGAGCTGAACTGTTTAAACAAAAACAGTAATGTCAGAGAGGTCATATGATCGTTCTTTGTGAGCTCTGACATTTAAAGGAGGCCATTTGGGCAAATATTTCCTACAGCATAAAATACATATAATGGTTTCTTGTGCAGATGGATGTTGTAGACAATAGCAAACTGGAAAACGCCCTTGTATAAAAATGGTAACAACTGTAATCTCTGTTTCCTGATGGGAGAATGAGACACTGTGTTGATGATAACACTTGGGTTCACACTTCAGAGTTCACAAAACCACCACTTATCTTTTTGGAGAAGGCCAATGAAAATTGGCAAATGGAATTTGCATGCCAGCCTCTGCCCTGGATATTCAGGGATAAGAGAACCAGGTGTGATGTGATAAAGTGGGTGGTGATACATGCCGCTCTGCTAATCCATTTTATTGTTCTAACCTGCTTTGACTAGAAAAAGCAACAGCATTTTGATGATCTGGTTAAAGAATCAGATTAATACAACCCAGTGTGAAATTTCATTAGTCAGTTTCGTTATGAGCACCTGATAATACCACCTGGTGTGTTAGTGCACAGTTTTCAGAGGCTTAGAAACATTGGCTTACAATTTACCTATTCCTCTCACACTGTCAGAACGTAGGTGGAGTCTTGGGGTTCATGAATGATATCTCAAATGACTTTGCTTGTGGAACAAAACTGCCTCAGAAAAAATGAGGTGACTTGTACATTGCTAAAAAAAAGTCTAGTTAGGCCTACTAGTTTATTTTCAGAAAATGTATTATTTACATTTTTTTGTTTATCAGTCGTGTGTGTGTCATAAAAAGACAGTGAGTGACTGACTCCTATCACCACAACGGTACATTAATTGTGCCACCTGACAGCTGAGACACTCCAAACTTCCAGCATAGCATCTGTTCTTAAGTGTGCATATGACAATTCAGGACCATTATGACAGGTTTCATAGGTCTCTCTGTCTGTCTCTCTTTCTCACACACACACACAAATGCACACAGTTACTGGAAGTATATAGCAGTGCAGTTCATATCAACACTCATAAATGCACTTTGAGGTCATTTTCTGTTGCGCTAAGCACCAGCAGCTGGAATAAGAAAAGCTCAGCCAGAGCTGTATCCGTTAAAGCTAAAGGTGAAACACACATTCGCTCAGTGAAACCTACAGATTGCAAACACTTTTGCCACTAATGCATCTTAAGAGGGTGTTTAGAATGAAAGAGCAATTTTGTCTCACACACACACACATTAATGCTGAAGAATATATTGAGTTCAACACTAATAACAACATATATCATGTCTTACTTTGAAAATACTATTTGATGGGTTATTTTGATGACAACCAGTAGGGTTCAGTCTGAAAGGCAGTAGTTGACAAATAGCACTGACATCATTTTGTATGGGTTTATGTTAAAATCAATAAAATGTAATTTTTGTTAAACAAATGTATTTTCTTGGCCACATAAGGTCATGAAACCCAATGCATATTTAATGAAAGTAATTGTAGGTGTAAAAAATAAGAGAATGCATAAACACACAGTTCTTTTATTTTCCTCATTTAACTTTTAGTGTGTGCTTAGTATGTTTTTTTAAGATCCTTGTTTGTTTTCCTAGATTTGCTTCATAAACCTGGACAGATGCACCCCTGATCGCCATGATGACAGCTACACTAAGGTGGGTGGAGCTTCCCTTTCCTCCATTTACAATAGTGAATCGAGAACCGGATTTCATGGTTAAACTAGGTTTATTATTTAGTTATATTTGTATTATATATAATATTTATATTAAGTGTGCCATTCTATCCTTTTTAAGCAATTGGTGATATTTACACAAAAGATTCTGGGATTTTTCACTTACTCTCTTGTCATTACACACCTGTATGGCTTTGCCTCTTAACACAGCATCTGTCAAGTAACATAGAAAGCAACATAAATGTAGTCCATACAGCACACTGTATTTTTAGTCCTGCTTAGGCCAAGCAGTAGCTTTGCGCAAGGAATTAATTGAAATAGTTTAGATACACTTTTAATACTTCAGAGTGTCGCATTTCTCATAATTTTAATTTCAAATATTTTTTTATATTTGAAGTGTTTATAGCTTTATTTAAACAAAAGGCATTAATTATCAACAAAAAAATTGATTGTCTAGTATCTAGCCTTTCTCGGTTGGTAGAATTTCATTAATATTCCCAAATAAATGGCCCTGTCCACCCTCTCATTTCTAATTCATTTAAATGTATTAAAAACAAGAATGTCTTTCATCATTTCCTAAGCGTAAGACAATGTTTTGACTAATGCAAGAAAAATTAATAACAATACAAATTACCAAGATAATGCAAGTGAAGTACCAAATGTATGTGACTTGAATATCAGCACAAATGTTCCCTCAGAAACTAGCTTCAATATGCCCAGAGCTGCCTCGCTTAATTGAGTCTCTGGGAGTGCGGCAACCTAAAGAAAATGAGATTCTGCTCCTCAGCAGCCTCGAGTCACCTGACTCCTGTCAGCATGACCCTAGCCAACCACAGGTAAGATATGAATTTGGACCAAAATGCCTGACCTATTTTCCAGTCTGTTTAGTCAAACTGTAACAAACTATATGTGTTTTTTGTGTATTTCAGAAACAGAAAACTGCTGATGTCTGTCTTGTACATTGCTCCTGTGGCCGTCACCCTACCCAAACAAACAGTGTCATTTTTGAAATCAACAAGTTTCTGATTGGTCTACAGTCAGGCCAGGAGAGGCAAAGGTATGGCCAGTTGGCTGGCCAGCGGACTGCAGAGGATGACACAAACCGTTCTGTTTCGTCCATAGAAGAAGACTTCCTTACTGCTTCTGAGCAGCTGGGTGAAGACAGTGAGGATGACCCTTTAAAAAATGGTGACTAGTCCATCTATCCACTTATCTCTAGATTATCTAGAAATCAACTCACAGACCTTTCATTTTATGGTGGTTACTATGTCTGAAAAGGTGGTTGTACTTAGAATTGCACTGTGATCTTGATTTGGTGAGCATGGCCATATTTGGTATTTAACAAACTCAAGTTTAATATATATATTTTGAGAGTATTTAAATAAATATAATATTTTAAACTATACTTTTTGAAAAACTAAAGTTATTTTTTTTACAAGGTCCCCTAACAATAAGACAAACCAGTGACTGTCTACATGCAGTGATTCTTACCTTTATATTATAATATATATATTAATATATATAAAATACAAGGCCTTACTGCCACAAGACAGGACTATTCTATCTATATTAACCCCCAGTATGAAGGCTCTTCTCAAATCCAAGATCTTCCCAGACAGAGATTGGCATTTGTAGAGGGTTGGTTATGCCAAAAGTAAAATACATCCACATACAGTGGCGTGTTATGAATAGCTTCCTCAGAGCACTCACTGGATGCTTACCTCCTCCAGTGGACACAGCAGAGAAGATTAAGAAGATTAAATTTAAATTTAAGATTAAATTTTCCACTTACTTCTTGTGTCATTTTCTGTCAGTTTCACACCTTTTGTATTTAGCTCATGAATAAGCTTTGTGTTCACATCTATTAAATTTGACTTTTGTGCAGAATTATCCAGTATAATGCCCCTCAACAATCTTTCTTTCTGCAGATGCTGAAATTTCCGCTTCGCCTGATTCGATTAAAGTGTTAAGATTAACCCATGCTCAAAGAAAGACTGAAATGGAGAGAGATGATAGTGAGGACTCAGAAACCCTCTGCGCCTCTTCCAACTCACAAAAGCTTTCAAGTTCTTCTCCTTCAACAGCCCCATCCACCACCTCAAAACAAGTCAGTTGTCGCACCAAGGAGACAGCTGGTCACTATGCCACCAATCTGGCAGAGTCTGTCCTTCAAGATGCTTTTATTCATTTGTCACAAGATGAACCTTCCTTTGCCCCAGAGGCAGCTGTGAGTGTCTCCAACAACACACAACACTCAGGTGATGTGAGCCACTACAGTGACGCTCCAAGGGCCCGAGCCTGTTCTTTTGAACTCCCAAAAATTGTGATTGTTCAAAGCCCTGACAACAGTGAGGAGGTAACAGAATGGCCAGATGCACAGTCACACAGAACGTCACAGAATGATGGCATGCATAAAGCCACAACAAAACGTGGTGCTCACCCCCAGCACAATTCGCCAATTGGGCACTCTTCTAAGCCAGTAGAAATAGCACTGGCATGCGCAGCAAGCGTCGTTGGTACCATTACAAGCCCTCAGGTCACAGAACAGCTCACATCAGGAGAGGATGACTTTGAGGATGAGGAAGAAGGGAGTGAAACAGAGCAAGGAGAGTATTCATTTTCTTCTGCAGTATGTGGAATGACTCAGGTTGCTGGGGCAGTAGCTGTGGTAGATCTTGTAGAAGACTCTGCATATACCGAAGACTCTACGGATATCTACTCTGCCTCTATTGGACTACTGTCAGTTGCCCAAGCATCAACTGCAATACCTCTCCACTGTAGCATTGCAGAGGGTACTAATGTTGAGGCTTTCAGGAACAATGTGGCTGAAGTTCTCCTCAATGAAGCTTCAGCGGTACTCACTCACAAACAAAGTTATTTAAGCGTTGCTAATTTTCTTGAGACCACACATAACAAGATTGTAGATAGAATTACAAATCCAAGAAGGCCCTATCAGGAACAACAGGAGGTAGATAATTTTACTCAAGAAATATCAGACACTATCTTTCAATATGCCCTTGAGAAAGCTGAGAAGAGAAAAGAGCTTGAGGGTCCTGGAAAAGATGCTCCAAATGTTTATAGTTTCCTTCTAGATTGTGTAAATAATTTGCTCTTTGATGTTCTTTGTGTTACATCAAGAAAAATCTGTGACATTTCAAAATGTAATTTGGGGTCATCTGACATGCAAGAAGGCAATGCCAGCCATAGGGAATATGAGGCTGATACCAAGTCTGGCAAAGAAGCATTACGCCAAATACAGTATTTGATTGAGCCAAGCCAGGCTTATAATCATGGTGAGAGGCAAAACAATGTGGAGAAGCCGTCTGTTCTCATAGGAAAAAGAGAGAGAGAGCAGAAGTACATATTGGAGGAGAGAGAAAACGAGTCAAAACTAAAGGAACCTTACAGATTTACTCTGAACAGAGTGACTGCCACTGTGGTCAAAGAGCAGTGTGACCTACAGGGGCAGTTGGGTAAGAGTGAGAGGAACTCAGACTCTGTGCTCCCCTCAGCTGAAAGTTCCCCACTTCATGCAGCACGAGGGAGGGCAGGAGGAGAGAACGAGACCAGGCAGCATTCTTTATTGTCCTCTTCAGGAGCACTTGTGGCACTTAAAATGGATTCAGCAGAGTCCAAAACTCCTGTCACATGTTTCGCTGAAGACTTGGCAACCACGGTGGTCTCCATGGCGACAGAGCTGGCAGCGATATGCCTGGAGAACTCGAGTGGAAAACAGCCATGGTTCTGCGCCTTAAAAGGTGGTTCAGAAGGTCCAGAGGGGCTGCTTCTGCCCTGTCGCACAGCTGCAGCCCTCCGTCGTAAGGAGACACAGAATGGCACTGCAGTCACCAAGAAGCACAGACCTCCACGCCTGAGTGAAATCAAACGTAAAACTGAAGAACAGCCTGAGCTCATGGAGCGCCTGGTCAACCGTGTTGTGGATGAGACTGTCAGCCTAGATGAACCCACAAGCTCTGACCCATTTGCACTTTTTGCATCAGAGGTCACAGCCAGGATAATGAACTGTCCAGAATTAAGTGTAGTGGACACTTCCAAGCCTGGCCAATCATCTCGCAGCCGTTTACAGTGTGAGAGATGGAGCAGCAGAGGGAAAGCAGCGAGCTATGAGAGCATTCCAGAAGAAGACATGGATCCCTTCTTAACACCAAATACTTTGGGACCAGGGAACAGGCTGGGGCATAATTTGAGCAGAAGTAGTTCTATTTCCAAGCAATCCAGCTGTGAGAGCATTACAGATGAATTCTCTCGGTTCATGGTGAACCAGATGGAGACAGAGGGTCGTGGGTTTGACCTGCTGCTGGACTATTATGCTGGAAAAAATGCCAGCAGCATCATTGCAGCAGCTGTTCAGCAGGCTGCCAGCAAAAAAAATGGACATCTCAATGTGCGCCGATCATCTTGTCTCTCCAAGCAGTCTAGCACAGAGAGCATCACAGAGGAATTTTATCGGTTCATGCTGAGAGACATGGACAAGGAGAACAAGGACTACAGCCTGACCAAGACCAAAGAATGGAGTAATAGTCTGTTACCCCCATCCTCCAGAACCCCATTTTGCATCCGTCAGTCTTCTGTTCCAGACAGACGTTCATCAGATTCCAGACTAACTGTAAACTCACCCATCAAGGCAAATTCTTTTGATGGTTTTGCCAGAAATGTGCATGGGGACTCACTAAACATCTATCCAAGTAACTATCCAAGTGTGTCATCAACAGGACTCTGCAAATCTGATTCCTGTTTGTATCAACGTGGTCACACTGACCAAATTACAGATATGTTGATTCATGAGACCTGGGCCAGCTCTATTGAGTCTCTAATGCGCAAAAATAAGATCATTGCAGAACCTTCTGAAGATAGTGTGGACATGGATTCTGCAGATTCACAACCATATGTGCAGCTCTTTGCTAATCGTCTAGCAGCAGACATTGTAGAGAGTGGCAAATCCTTGCTTGGAGGTCAACAGGAAGTGAGCGTGACTCCTTGTCAGTCACAAGTTTCCATTGTAGAAAAGAGACATGGCTTTAAACAGTCTCGTAAAGAAAGTGGTGGAAGCAGGCCAGGGGTGAAACATCAAGAAAATAGTGTTAATTCCCACAGTTCCTCCTGCATGAGGCAAGCATGGCGGGGACAGAGGGAGGTACCGCTGATCCACATTGAACCAGATCAAAGAGAAGAGGTATCTGAAGACAAGGGGAGGGGCATGCCCCACAACAAAGCTCACCATCAGGTCCAGCAACAAAGCAGCAAAGGAAATTGCTCAGCAACTAAAAACAGGTATAGTCATAATAAAAG
>JBAJNP010000407.1:0-94986 GCA_036877545.1 Yasuhikotakia modesta | reverse complement strand
ACACACACACACACACACACACACACACACACACACACACACACACACACACACACACACACACACACACACACACACACACACACACACACACACACTTAACAGATGTCCCTACACCTGTTCGGTTTTAGGAAAAATGGTGCCAGTGATGAGCAAATATACTTACTAGTTTATCCACATATGAAAATTCACTTTCATGTCATGCCAATACTGTATGTTTTCTGTAAAGCACAGAGTCTTAGTGTTAATCACAATAATTATAATAATGTATGATGTGTGAAAACACAACAGCCCTTGTTGTTGCTGATCACAAACGTAAAAATTTTAATATGCAAAAGAGATCATTTTCATTTCTGTTGCATGAAGGAAATCACCAAAGGAAATAATTTATTAAATAAAAACACAATTGTTTGAGGTAAACTGTTTATTTACCGGCTTCTCTGCAGAGGAAACCAACCTCTGTGTAGATCTGTATTTAGTAAGCCAATGAACCAGAAAAAAAGAACTGACACGTTTTCACATCAACATGTACGGCTGTGAAGATTTGTGCTGCTTTTATCTCTATCGTGGGTGACAAATTTATCAAAGGCCCAATTGCCTTACTGACGCTAAATTACGCTAGACTGTTACTCTCTGGCCTGTACAGATGACCAGCTCAGCTTTAGCTCTAGGGCTCTGCTGTACTTATAGCAGTTATGTTCTCACTATGACCTAGCATAAAATGCAATGGCTCCATTAATATGTGATGTCATCATCATTACTCTGATAAAGCCACTCAGCAGACACTTAAGTGCAGTACACAGTATCCAAACTGCCACGCCTTATGCATTTGTGTGATGAATTAGACTGCTGAAGTTTTGTGTGCCTGTAGGTGGGTCGTGGATGGAGGAAATATCAGGATATCGAGAGTTAGAAGCCATTAGACCATTACTGTCTGAAACCAAATATACCGAGCGCTCACCAGGGTTCCAGTTGCCCAGAACGAAGATAGACAGGACACTCAATGTGCTGAAAGGCAGTTTCTGTCCCTCAGAGCCGTCTCGGACAAGCAGGCCCGGTTAAAGCAGGACATTGTGGTGCCAGACTAATGAGACAGAACAGCCCTGCAAATACGACCAGCACAAAAGCCAGAGGTCACTGATATAATGCATGCAATGACATCAGAGGGGTCTGGAGTTTTTCAGTGAATTTTGCCTGTTTCCAGGATTTATCTTTTTAAATGACATTTAAGAACTGAAATAGGATGTGGGTTGTTGTGTGTAATGATCTGAACAGTATTGAGTTGTTTGTAGTTGTCTGTAGTCAGAAAGCTGAAATTGTTGTCTGAATGCTGGTGTTATGAAAGGTCACATGTTCTGGATGCATAATATATGTACTTAATTATATAATTAACATTGTGTGATTAAGGGNATTTATTATCATCATAAAGATCATACCTGATGTTTCTATTGTGGGTTTTTGACTGTCATTTATTTTGTTATATTTTTAACATTGTTATAATTTAACAGAAAAGTGGTGAAACATCTCAGTTTAAAATAAAGATGCGCAAAGCAACACTGCAGAGATTTAACCTTAGTCACAGTGTTTTATGAAGACTAAGAAGTGTGAAAATGTATTAAACCACAATCACACACAAGATTGGATTTTACAATTAGATTAGAGTACAAAACTGCTCTATAGTATTTACCACGCTTGTGTTTATTTCAGACAGGATTAAAACCACAAAGTACACCGACACAAATTTACCAAACTCCTCAGGGAAAACTGTTCCCATCTGAATGGTAACACAGCACCAAATGTTGCACTGCATGTTCTTTTGAAACGAGAGTCGAATTCTGTCACACTCTCGTATTTCCTGTGTGCATGAGAGATGTTTTGTATCGTGACATTTTTGACAGTGTTGTCTTGAGATCATTTTAGTGCAAATAGGAAAGAAGAACGAGGGACGAGAAGAAAAAAGGTGGAAAAAAGACATTAAAAAGACAGAATAAATGAAATGGAGAGCAGGAGAGCTTTAGCGAAACCTGATTTAGAACAAATGTAGTTAAAATATTTCAGCAACTTTTCATTTGTCATGTAGTTATAAATAATCTCACTGCTGCTCTTGTTAGTTCTATCAGTCTTTATAAGCGTCATTAGGTTTGGACATTTTGTCTCTTCTGACTGTGTGTGAGTGTGAATTAGCTGCAGTCAGCAGATGTTTAGCTTAATTCTCCACAGCACCACACAGCCTGTCTTTAGTGATCTGTGTTCTCTTGTGCTTATATCATCATCTTCAGTCAGCCCACAATCCTGAGGGCTTTGATTTAGTTTGATAGTTCAATGTCGATGATTCAAAAGGTTTCCTGTTGTCTGTATTGCTTGATGTATTATAGTTTGCAAAATAGTCTGCGTTATGATTTTGCAGTTTTCCTGCACTGTTTGTTTTTAATAGTAGTGATGGGTGCATGTCTTGTTTGTAGCATGTTTCTGAAAACACACTTTTTTATCCACTAACATGGATGTTTATAGATTTAATTTAAAAAACTAAAAAAGCATTAACTGCCACTACTGTTGTATTGCCACTACTGTTTTATTAACTTAAAACAGCTGATCTATTAAATTGACTAATAATTTAAATTATATATATATGTGATGTAATTTCTTATGTTTATGATTTTTAGAGAGAGTTGTGTCACATAAGTGATGCATTTCATGGCATGTTAAACAGTGTTTGTAGAGTTTCTGGTGGTCTCTCTCTCTTTCACTTGCTCGCTCACTCCTGACTTTACCCAGGGGTACGAGCGTCAGGCTGTGATGTAGAGGACTGTAATAGGAGGGGACAGAGGCAGGTTATCACTATGAAGCAGCAGTTGTGGTCAGTGCATTTGGTGGCATGCACTCAGCTGCACAGACACACATTAACCTTGGCAGGGGTCAGACCTCTGCTAGTCAGCCAGGTTGATGCTACTCTGACGCAGTAAACCGGTGTTGATCTGGCAACCGAATTGAAAAAATTGTGTTGGGTCCAAAACTCTGAGACCTCAAGGAAAAATGTTCCTGTAAATATGTCTGTAAAAAAATATAATTTAATACATTTGTTCATTACAAATTATATTATAAGCAAAACATGTTTTGACATCACACAGTTGATAATGAAACGTACACAGAATTCTTGGGGCTGTTTGGACCCCTTTTGGTTCAATGACAGCATGCAAACATGAAAAATTGATTCCTGTTTTCAGAATGCTGGCTGATGTTCTCTAAAGGTTCACAAAACAATAACATTAATGCCAAGTTTAAAAAACAAGATATTTTTAAAACATTCAAAGTAGAATTTCACATCTTTTTTTACTTAAAGGAAACATTAGGGAAGCGCTGTTACAGCCTAAAATTGTTAGCTAGGTGTTACCCCAGCGTGATCCGAGAACATCTTGTGTGCATCTTGTTGTTCAGATGAGTCAACATGGTCACAGAATTGCTTACCTTTGATTAGTGAACTACACAAAAAATGTTGAATCATAAAGTGTTGAATGTCCTTTGTTTATTTCAAGGTTTCCATTTACAAAATCAGTTTAAATTCTCAATTGACTTGCAGGAGGTGTCTAAGGTGTCACCTGAACACACACTCACACACACACACACACACACACTCACACACACACACCAAAATCAAAGGGCTCCCACTGAAATGTGAAATTGAGTTTCTCAGCCCCTGCCATCAGCGTCCAGCCATGTCAGCTGCTGTTGGAATAAATAACCGTGATTGGACGAGTGCTTGACAACACACACCGGCTGCCTAGCAGGCGCAGAAGTGATTCATCTGCTGTGCAGATGTTTATTCAGGGCCAATGTATCTAATTAAAAGCAGCTTTTATAAACCAAGGGACTCCAACATTGAATTGTATTTGTTCAATATATTTGCAATGAGAGTGAAAAATGTGCATTATATTTTATAATTTTTTATAGGTGTAGGTATATTTTATCTTTTATTTTGTTTTAAATGTTGTTGTTTAGTTTTACAGGTTTATTATAGCATATATCATTCGGCCACATATTTTAAACCTAACCTAACTTTTTTTATATGTTAAACATTATTCCATTTGTTATATAAACCAAACCGTTTCATGTGTTTTAAATACAGTACTTGCATTTAGATTGAATCTCTGTTTCTTTAGACTAGCAAACAAAACAGTTACTTCATCTGTGTCACTGAGACTTTGTCAGTGGCTAAAAGATGCAATTGGGCCTTTACTGTGTTTTAATGTGTTTATCTGGAGCCTGACTGAGACCAATAGCTATAAAAGCGGTTGTTCTCAGACCCTTAATACAACTGATGACTATGAGAAAACGTACTGCCCTTCTCCAGCTTTATCTCTTAGGCCAGGATATTTTTACTGGCTATTTTTATTCCCCTCCACCTAGCTGCTCTTTGATTTATTCATTCACCTGATTGATTGTTTTGTTCTGTCCTTCTCATTGTAATAATCCCACCCTTTTCTCTTTATAGCATGCCTGCTGCAGTCGGAACTGGTGAATTATGAGCGAGTTAAGGAATACTGTTTAAAAGTACTGGGACATCAACAGGATCATTTTAAGGCCATGTATCGTGCTGGGATTGCCTTCTACCACCTGGGAGACTACGAGTGTGCCCTGCGTTACCTACGCGATGCTAAGTGCCGTGAACCCACAGGTAATTTTTGAATGTTTTTACAGCTTATATGCAACATTTGTGCATGTTATGCATTCATTAAAGTGAACTGAATTTATAATGTCATGGATTTATGGACTTCCTGATGTTTTAGATTCTCATTTCATTAGTTATGGTTGAGTTAATCTACTAAAGCAGTTAAGTTTAGTCATAGGCTAAACTGAAACAGATGTTTTTTTAACTTCTCTTCATCCAGATACAAACGTACTGCGATACATCCAGCTGACAGAGATGAAGATGAGTAAGAGCGGTCAGCAGGTTCGTGAGAGCGGAAAGGAGTCATTGGGTTAGCTCTGACTGCTCTTTGCTCCGCCCCCTTATGCCACGCCCTAACCCTGATAGAAAACCTCGTCTCTCCTGTTTTCCCACAATGCTCCTCATCTTTTGGACAGCCAGGAAAGGTGTGCTGTGCCCCTCTGAACGTGGACTTAAACGGGCACGGCTGCAGCACAGAACCCCACAACTGTCTTTTCTCGCTTTGAGGTATCTGTCCCTTTAAATCCCCGGTGCTTTTCATTTCCCAGGTATTGAGAATCTTGACTGACGTATGAACAACAAGGAAGAACTCAGAAAAGATGGAAATGCTGTATAATAATCCTGTAAACTGCGGGGAGCCTGACGTAACAGTAAAATAACATTATCAAGTAAGGATATTAAAATGTGCATAATGTATTTTATAGAATGAGAAACGTGTAATGCAGGTTGCTATGATATGAGTTGTGGTCTTGTGTGTATTGAGTCTGTAGGTAGAGAAATGAATGGAAGCACATGTATCAGAGCCACATTGCTACTGAATTGCAGATGGTAAAAATCAATGATTAGACTGGTGACCACTGAACTCACTTTGATCCATTAGGCAACACATCTCACTGCTCAATACAGAACAGATGGGAGGAGGTCGAACAAAATCTTTATCCACATTCGCCTGCAATGCCTGTTATTTTCTGCTTCCTGTTTCTCTCTCTTGAATTTGGGCATATCTCGAATCAATTTCTGAACTGTTTCGATTCAAGGGCTAATTCAAGTGTTTGTAATTTGTCCTTTATTGTTGGTTTCGTTTTTTTCTCTCTCGGTTTGCCGATCGTTCTGTGATACTGCAGTGTTGTTATCTTTCCCTTTCTCAAAAGAACAAAGTCCTTTCTACTGATGTTAGCAGGTGTTTTGTGAACCACATTGTCCATTAGCCCCTCCCCCTTAAAAAAAGACAGCTTGTTTAACCTGATGATGTCACAACGCACCTGTTTAGAATATTAATAACTAACAGAGCCATAAAACTTCATGACGTGTTTCTGTAAGAAATTATATCAACTTAATCTGAATCACATGGTAAAGAATTCACATCTATACTTAACCCAGATCTTCAGTGTTACATCATAGCAGGACATCAAAAAACTGATTATTGTAGTAATGATTAACATTAATGTTTGTCCTTAATGTTACACTGTTTTTAAACTTCAAAGCCTGTATTTTTAGCTTTATGATGGATAAAACGCATAAAAAATTTGGTTATGTTTTGTTCACAGAAAAAGCATCTCCAGTGAATTCATTAAAATGTGCCGACGTCTTTGACGGCATGTAATATTCTAGCTTGGATGAATTGCTTTGTAGAGATGAGGGTGGGCAGAGAAACATATTCATCTGACCTAGTATAAAACAGAGATTTAATTGTGTCAGTGAAACTCTGGAGATTCTGTGCCATGGATTCAGATGAGAAGAGAGTTTTAAAATTCAGTACCTTACAGGGCAATGGCCAGAAAACTGGAATGGGACATAAAACGGTGTCTTAAAAGGTGCACTCAGTAAGTTTTACTTCATAGTTGCATATAAAGAAATAAATATTACATTTGATTCAAATTATGTCCACTTAAGAGATCAGTGGTGATGTTAGGGGTGTGTCCCATTTGTCATTTAAGGCTATTATTTTAAAGTGTGCTTACAAATGCATCTTTGTGACCACTGTGTAGGATGCATTTGAACATCCCAATTGGTGCTGTCATGATCACATGACCATCTGTGGGTTGCAAGAAATACAACACCCAGACACAGAGCTACAGGCAAATTTACTTCATATGAAACCCAGCCAAAGTGTATGCACAAGTAATCAGTAAACCTAATACATCCGTGACTATAGGTGTCAGTATAATGTCCAAGAAAGTTGGAATTACATGCCAGCAAACAAACAAAAACTTACTGGGTGTCCCTTTAAATCATCAAAGCAACAATTGATAGACTAGTTTAGAAGTACAGATGAACAGGAAAAATCAAGTCTTTATTTTTGTGGCAGTTGTCTCTTCACCGGTATGTTTTGTTTAGTTCTGTTAATGGTCGGTTTGTCCATAGCATAGCAATGTTGATTATACATGTCCTGTATGGAACCTCAGCCGTCATTGATTCTTTCAGCTGTGGTCCATATTTCCAAATGTGCTGGATTTCTTTCTGCAGAGATGCAGAAACATCTAATCTGACTGTTGTAATTTAGCAACAACAAAAGCACAAACTGGTTCATGGACAAGCAAATAAACTATCTGTCCTTTACTTTTCTTGGATGTCATTTGAGGTATGTGTTTGTTGAATGTCAAAGTAGATTTGTGTGATTTAAAGACATTAAAATGGTTGTCGAAAGCTTTACTTTATGAAATTGTTTTTATCAATATGTCAGAGAGCAAACAAGAAGGATAAATAAAAGAGATTTATGGAAAATATATTTAACTTTGTGAGGGGCAACTTTGTACCTGTGTATATGTTCAATTTTCCTCTTGTATCTTGGCTTAGTTGTGATGTCTTAGCTTCGGTTTTCTGTCTAATTGCCAGATCAAGGATTCAGGAAATGCCCTTTGACCTCCGGAGGGTAAGGTCAGAATGACAATATTGATTCCCTGGACAGGAAGAAGGGGTGAGGGCATCCTATTGACCCAAAAAAGAGAAAATCCAATGGCTTTTTTTGCTATTTTTCTTGCCTGTTCTGGAGTAAGAGAGACTTGGACCCTCTGGTTGTTCGGTTACAATAATATTAATGCATTAATGAAATCATTCATTGCCTCCTTGGTAGGATGTAACCTCCACCGGACATCGGAAGACCTGCAAACTGGATATATTTACCTGCAAGCCCAGGAATGCACTATTGATTGGTATTTGAAGTCTACAAATAAAGTTTAAAACAAGTATTTTTTGTGTGGCGTAAATGCATTGTCCTGTCTAATGCAATATTTAATATTCTGACAAGAAACAAGATGATAAGAGTCTGTATTTGCAGTTGTCAAAGATAAATGATGGTCATTTGTTCCATTTGAGGATTAAAACATTTTATTAATCAGAAATGCATAACTGGCCATTCAGAATCAACACCACAGATGATTCTTGTGCTGGCATGCCATACTTTTGTACATTAAAACACCGTAAAGATGATAATTCTGCTTTTATTTCCAAACCCTGATGTAACAAATTTATTTCTACATTTTTTTTCTACATATTTATTTTAACTAAGATATTTCTTATTCTGTACCAGACAAAAGCAGAATTTATATGTGCACTAGCCATCAAGTTTCAAAAAGGACAACATAACAATTTAAAATTACAGTAAAAAAGCTGCCTGTATTTTTCTTGTGTTCAGATAATAGATTCTTTATTTGGAAATTGTGGAAATTCCTTTAATGTGCATTAGTCTATCAGTCATGTCCCAGCATCAATATCTGACCTTTCACCTTTCTGCCATCACAGGGCTATTGGTTAATTGAATTCTTTACAGATTTGCAGATGTAACCAGCGCTGTGTGTGTGTGTCATCATTGACTGCAGTCCATAATGGCGTCCAGGGTTGTGAAAATGTACCATCGTCCACTGAAACAGTCAGCTATTGACAGGAGAGCTATACTAATCTGTTATGGCTTTTCATAATGTTATTGTTGATTTGTGTCTTAGTGATGTGTCTGGTTATACTGACAGCATCTTTACATCATTAACATGCATCAAATCGAAGGTAAGATCTTAGTTTTGCGTTTAGTGTAATTGTTTCGACACAGTCCTTCTTCCAGTTCTGTCATGTCGACCATTTTCCCATTTTTTCTATGCTGTTGCTTTTTATAGCATTTCCGTGGATGTGAAGTGCGGTTGCTAGGGAACTGGCTGGCGTCTGGAAGCTCACAGTGACTGCTGCTTTCACAGAAGAGCAAAGCCATGCAAGTGTTTGTGTATGTGAGTACTGGTGTCATCTTGCAAGACTTTCATAGTTTATAAAATGAAAACAGCACTGGTCAGTTCTTTTAAAGGGAGAGCCGAGCACTAGTTTTAGGAAATAATGCCATATGATATGTTGCCATATAAATAATGTTTTTGATCTGTTTGTTTTCTTATGTTTATTCTAACTTTCAGCACATTTATGACACACGATCTATCTTTATCTCTCTCGGTTACCCAGCAGGGAAAGCAAACATCAGTGTGTCGTATTTGCCCATTGTCCTCAGAGAGCTGTCTGATGTCAACAGACGTAACTTGCTCTCGTGTGCGCGCACGCCGGTGTGCCCGAGGGGACGCGCGGCATCTGATCTGTGTTGTCTATTGTCTATTATTTAACCTACTTGTGTTTTATGTGTTAAATTGAAAGTCATTTATGTTCAAAATCATTATAATGTCGTCAGTGTGTTTCCCGTTGTTTGCTCGTATTAATATTAAAGCACAAAAACACCTATCTAGGAATTAATTGCGTCATAAGTCAATTGACAAATGGGTTTGTCGACATCTAGTGGCCATTACTAAAACCCTCCACTCCGCCGTCCTTTCATTGTTGATGTATCATGATATTGTTCACGCTGACAAATCTTGACGTTCCCATCGCTTGTTACTAAAACAATCTGGTCTATTAAACATAAATGATAGATGAAACAACAAACAGACACATCACTACTTCAATTGCAACAGTTATTTTAATAAATACTCTTAGTGTTCCTCACACAGAAAATAAGGGGGTGGGTTTGTTCAGCCCCTGCACAGAGAATTATCACCCCATACAAATGATAACCAATAAGAACACAAACACACACTCATCTGTTCACACACACACACACACACACACACATCTACAGTCATACTCACTTATGGACAGTCAAAAAATACTGTCTATTCTAGGTTGTATTGGTGAAGACCATTCGAACGTAATAACCCTCCAGTGTGTTTATCTCAAAACAGTTCAGTCCAACATCCGAAGATCTTAAAATTTCTTCACCGGAGTGACATCATTATGATGTCATCATTACGTCTCTTTCCATATGTCGTCATGAAAGTGTCCTGCTGAATCATCTCTGTGACTGTGATCTCTGGTAAAATCCTGTGAACACATGTATTTTTCCTTTCAAATGAATTGTTGAGCAGGTTCAGGAAGAACATCAGAGGTTCTAAGAGGTGGAACTGTCTGTCTGGCTGTTTGGTTCACGATCATAACAGAACAGGTAGCACACGTTTGCTTTTTATTGCAAATTGTTACAGTACAGAACAAATATTGTTTTTCATCTTTCTCATAGTGCTTCTCACACAGCTGCAGTGTGTTAAAAAGAACAGGAGGTTATTTAAACTGTGATGAAAAATGGAAATGTTTAAAACAGTCAGTCAGGTTGACATGCACTCACAAACACAATTAATACCCTTGCAGAGAGCAAATCTCTGATCTGAGCACAGCCAATTACATCACATTGTACAGTTTATATTTCATTCTATCCTCATTTACTCAATGGTACTGGTTGTTCCTGTCTACACAGTTATACTGAATGCAGACTGAGGGTTTTAAAGTTTCCCAAATGATGTAACAGCACCACAAATATTCTTTTAAGTTTCTCCATTTGCATTACACAGTGCTATGAAAGACATGATTGAAAAAACATGACAATGAGTAAATGTTGACAGAATTGTTTGTTAATTTCACATTTGGACTGCTCTCACATCATGATTAAGTCTTGCAGAGAGTCCTTGAGATTTATTTTTTACTTTAAAAAAAGAAAAATATAAATATCTTATTGTACACCTATTTCAGTATTGAATCAATATATTACAGTGAATGCAACTCACGAAGAGAATCCTATGCCATTGCAATTTATTGCATACAGAATTCTCCTGATTTTACATAAAGAAAGCATGACTGAACTTTACAATGTACACACAGCAGGGAATGAGGCCTGAAAAAGACTGTTATTTTTCTTTCAGGCCAAAAACAGGTTGTCTCTGCAGAGGCCATGATGAGAAGCAGAAGAAACAGATCAGAACTGGCCTAATGTTAACAGAGATATAAACAAAGAAGGTAACAGACCTACAGTGTGTAGTTAGACTGCCC
The DNA here is from genome assembly GCA_036877545.1 of Yasuhikotakia modesta. Taxonomy (NCBI): domain Eukaryota; kingdom Metazoa; phylum Chordata; class Actinopteri; order Cypriniformes; family Botiidae; genus Yasuhikotakia; species Yasuhikotakia modesta. Next base: position 83,981 of record JBAJNP010000407.1, on the reverse strand, counting down.
TCTCCTGCTCCACAAGTAATACAACTTCTCACTAGAAGGCTGGCACTTAACCAGCCAAACCCAGCCTGTTCTGAGGCCCCATTAAGCTTGGAGACAATGAGTCATTGCTGACAGACTGAGATAAACAAATCAAGGTCATTTATCTTCTAACTGGATCCCAACTTTTCCAGAAGGCATCTGTCTAGCCACCGCAGAGGGCGGATTTTCCATTACAGCTGCCTGCCACAAAATGTGGTCTGGGGGAATATTAGGGCATTCTGAAGGGAATGATTCGACCACCACAATGTGCTGGTTAAGGGTGCATTATTCAAGGCTGTGGGCTCTCTGTCTTTCTACGAGAACTGTTGACCGCATAGAGTGGCTTGTGCGTGTTGTCCACACAGGGGAACTGTGCTGTCCTGGCTCTGGCCCTCCATGTCCATGTCAAGGAGGCTTTGATGGGCGACCCCAGCGCTCACCCCGCTGTCGCCCGAACCCAGCGGACTGTCACAGCTGCTACCTGGAGATGAACTGAGGGTCCGTGACAGAGATGACAGCTTCCAGGGGTCAGGACGGGTCCGGGCTGGGGTTGGTCGAGGGCGGGGGGCAAATTCGAGAGTTTTGGGTCGCTCAAGCGTGCCCGTTTGACTGTCTGGATCCGGGACAGGCATCGGAGGAGGGGGTTTACGCCGATGAGTAGGGGGGAAAACCATGGACGGGTCAGGTAAACGTGGAATGTCAAGAGTTTCACGAGAACCTGGAAAACACACACATAAATGTTGGTTTTTATTTTATTTAAACCAAGCAGTCACAATACAGAAATGGCTTTTTAAATAAATTACATGATTTTTGATATATTTTTAAATTATGATTAGATGTGCAAACTAGACCTGAACATATTTTAATATGATCTATTTGGTATTTGATTTGAAAAACTGCAATTAATATTTTAAAATGTTTTTAATTAACTTCAATGGCTAAAATGTTTAGAAATTGTTTAAATTGAGACTGTTTTGAGACTGTTAGTGGTAGCTCAGTATAGTTTCAGTATAGTTTGCCATTTGAAGTTTTATATTTGTATGCTATACAAAGCACTGAACTTTTGGTAACATGCTTGCCTGTGTATGGTGTAATGTTAGGGGCTGGTCCAGCAGGAAAGGGCGTACTGCCATCAGAGGGGCTGCGGCGATGCCCCACGACCGTCTGTGCTCTCGGACGGATGGCACCATCAGAGGGTGTGCGGCGGTGCCCGCGGTTCAGTGCCATTGTTGCAGAGACGTGGGTGGGCGTGAGAGACTGATTAGGCTCTCGTTTAAAGCTCTCGGCCCTCAGATCCAGCAGAGGGTTTAATGCCGGTACGGGAGAGACCACTGGATGGGCATCGCTGGGGGTTCGAGGAAAGTCGTCAGGGTCAGAGGGCAACAGGGACTTGGTGGAGTTACAGTCAGAAAGGGAGGAGAGAGAGAGGAGTGTCACAGATGGAGACGGGTCCAAGGTGGGCAGGGTGGAGTCATGATGGCGGTTTTGGGAGAGGGAGAGAGACAGTGTGCGACTGGGAGGAGAAGTGCTGCGGCGAAATCGACCCGTGCGCTGAAACAGTCCCTCCTTCTTCTTCCTCTGCTCCTCTCGCTGCTCCTGCTCATCCTGGTTCATCTGAATGGAACAGATAAACAACATAAGTAATGTCATGAACAATGACATTTTAAACACATTTAATATTACTAACAAATGACATACAGGGCTGCCATTGTTTAGTGCTGTACATAACCAAACAGGCAAAATTTAGCATCCATTGGCATGTTTTTTTATATATATATATTATTTTTATATATACTGTTATTTTATATATATAATATTAATTTTCCAATCATTTTTAATTATTTTTATAAATGCCTGCACAAGGGTCAAACAATAACAACCTATAATAGCATTAACTTATATCTGATGTGTTGCGTATTATTATTTACAAATGCATTAGTCAATATTCCCTGGTCCTGTCATGTTTATGATGCTGCATTAATGAGAAAATTAACAAATTAATGGGCAATAACAACGTCTAAAGCTCAAAAAATACAGTTCAGTTTAGCCTGTTTATCTCACTTTAACTAACTCTTTCTTTATCATTCCTTCTTTCATTCCTTCTTTCACTCCTTCAGTGTCTCAGGTTGTACCTGTTGTCGTCCCAGCTGGAAGATGTCAGAACCAAGGCCCACAGCGGCCAGTATGGAGGCACAGCCCAGCAGCACCAGGTCACTCTTTTTCCTTTGGCTGCACCGTCTGAGGGAATCTTGAGAACCTATTCCTGGTCCTACACCGGCTGAGCCCACCTCCTCCATCGCTCCATTACTGCTCAGATCAGGAGCCACTCGGCCTGGGGAATTATCTTCAAACTCACTTGGTTCCTCTAAACAGAGTAGAGAAATTACATTGGATTTGTTTGTCACACTGAGAACATATGGGAACTAATGCAGGTTCATTCAGTCCACAACAGCAAATTTGACTGACTCACCCATTTCATTTAAGCTTGAGAATCCTGCTGTCATGGGAGCATGTTTGGGGGACTTCCCTAAATTTGGAGCACTGGAAGACCACACTTTCCCCTCTCCGAGTGACTTTAACCTTCCACAGAACGAGTGACTTAATTAATCAATCGTTTATTCAGAGTAACTAAAATTCAACTGAAATTAGTAAAAGCTTAACCCTCCTATTATCTTGGTCAATTTGACCCCATTCAATGTTTAATGTCCTTAAGTTCTTGGTTGGCATCATTTTTTGGCTTGTTATTTAATGGCTCTTTAGTGTCATATCGGTAGAATCTAATTTTAATTGAATTACAGAATGTATTGGTTTGGAAAACCAATTTTAATTTTAATAGATTGTAATTTTAAACACTCTAAACATCCTTCCCAGTCATAAAAAAGTGTTACATACATTCCCATCATATTAACACACATCCCAATTTACACATTAAAGTAACAATTTTCACTCAAAAAACCCTTAAATGCTGTTTTGTGTACATATGTGTACATATTGAATTGTATTGTATTGTGTTTTATCTTATTTATTTATTTTCCTTATTTACTTGTCTTGCTATGTTGATTTCTTACTCTTGGTCTTACTTCTTGGTCTGAAGGAAACAGAAATGTAATCCTCTGTGTGTCTTGTACATATAGCAGAATTCCAATAAAGTTGACTTTGAACTTTAGAAATATTAGAATTGGAGGACAGGAAACAAGTAATGTTTTACCGGTCTTCTCCACCCACTCTCTCCCGCTGATGTGTGGAGCTGGGCCCCCATGTTCGCCCCTTCTTCTTGTTTCCAGCCAGGTCTTCTTTTTTACACACTGCAGTGCGGCCCCAAGTCTTCCTGCCATCGGTGGGTGTCACTGAATCAAACATTTAATAAAATACTCAGTATTACGTCATACAGCTACATCATTTTACATTCAGCAGAGCAACACACGTGTATAAGCTAGTCTCACGGCACTTAACACAACCAATACACTCTTTAAAGTGTCCAGGCATTGATTCTTGGCACAAGGCAATGCATTAATATTAAACTAGCAATCTCCTCTAGTCTTATTTAATCTCCTGTATAAACCCGGATCAATGCACTGGACTCATCTCTGGTACTTACGGCGTATCGCTCTGAGGCGAGGAATAACTCCTGGGCTGGCTGGAGGAGTGGTGCTTTCACTTCCCTGCGTTTTTCTCTTGTCCACGCTGGGAGAGGCTTGCACTGTGATCTTATGCTCAAAACCTTTGGGAAGATTTGAGGAAAATAGGTCTTGTTACAGTATACTGAAAAGCCATTCTTAAATGCATATATATGTTAAAAAAACAATTTACAGTGATCTACATTTACATTTAGTCATTTGGCAGACACTTTTATCCAAAGGTACACATATATACAGACTGCAACCTAAAATGAGTTTGACACCCATGATTTAGACATTAACAGTAATAAGCACTTTAAGTTACACGGATAAGAACCTGATGGTTTCCATTCATATATATATATATTCCCTCAATAAAACACCATCATTTCACAATATTTACTATAATATATTGCACATAATCGAACAGGCACGATTCCCATTCCACCCACCAGAGGGCAGACTGATGCAGTTGCTGTCCCTGCCGAGTTTCAGCAGCCGGCTCTTTTTAAAGTGGCCTTTGCGCTTTTTTACGTGCGGCTTCTCCTGGTACATCTGATGGATGATGATGTTGAGCTCTCGCTCCACAATGTCGATCTCCCGCTCGGCTAACTCCTGCTCGCGCCTCCTCAGGTGCTCCTCTTGCTCCCTTTGCTCCTCGGCTGCACGCGCCAGCTCTTCCTCCCAGGAACGCAGCTCCTGACACACAACAGGTCGGTTTATATCGCAGAACAGATTGTTGCTTATAATATTGAATGTGTTGTTATTTCTCTGTTGAAGTTGATAGATAACAGCAGTTAAATGTAGATGAAACTGATTGTAAACATGCACGTCTACAATGAGACCATTAGTAAAGATTCAGTGTTTGTATTCTTCAATAGTGTAAAATGTTGTACTTTCTACATGGGGTAAAACGTTTATTAAAATGTGCCTTCATTTTATATGTTTTCAGGATGTGGTATATCAGACTGTAGTTTTAATGACAGCATGCACTCAAGCCATAATCCATGTTTTCCCAGCATGATCCAAACATGTGTCAAAGATCATCTTGTGTTTGTACCAGCTTGTGTTCAACCCTGTGTACGGTATAAAGGAGCTATGAAGGACACAAGCAAATTAACTCAAATAGCTTATATTTGATTGTTTATTTTTAATTTTGCTCCATTTTTAACGTTGTCAAAATCGTTTTCTTTTTTTAATTAAAAAACATTTCAGACCATATTCATAATATGTCTTTTCACACGGCACAATCTCAAAACGTAAACAAACTCGTGTCTGCAACATCCGGTCAATACCTTCTCCTTCGCTCGAAGTTCATCAAACATCTGCTGGATCTCCAGCCTCCAGTCCTCCTGCAGGGAATGAAAAGACTCCAGGGGCATCTGAAACATGGCTGACTGCTCAATGGCCTGCAGTCTTCTCAGTATGCTCCCAAATGAGGGACGACCATGCGGATTAGAACACCAACACTCTGCAGAAGACACAAATATAAAGCCTGGATGAAGACATTGGTAAGCAGGAGAAACTCATCACTAGGCTGTAAACTACAAATAGGCTTGTTGTGTAATTTGACAACTTTATTTGTACCTCCAAGCAGCTGCACAAAGGGCTCAGGACAGGTGGAGGGGATGGGAAGCGTCAGTTTGTTCATGGCAACGCCGTAGGCAACAGCCAACGCGTCAATTTCACGGTAAGGGACCTCACCAGTCAGCAGCTCCCACAGTAACACTCCAAAACTGAAACACAACCACAAAATCTCCTTTTAGGCCATAGCAGCTCACCTGTAGCCAGACTCCTTTACTGTATCTGGTGATATTTGTAGCTTACAGAACCGGCCACATAGACTTCATAAGCTGTTTTACTGGCATGCATTGCAATCAAATATGATTTAGTTTTTATGTATGTTTAGGGTTGGGCTTATTGGAGACATGCTATGCCACAATAATGGATGCTTCAGTGTGACACTTTCTGAGAAAAATGTTACAATTAAAACACAGGAAGCTACTATTCCTGTAGCTCAACTGGTAGAGCATTACATTAGCAGTGCAAAGGTTGTGGGCTTAATCCCAGGGAATGCAAGAAATAATAAAAATGTATACCTTGAATTCACTGTAAGTTGCTGTGGATAAAAGTGTCTGCCAAAATAGTTTTTTTTAAATAGAACAAAATATGTGTTACAGCACATAAAAAAAACTATTTTAGTTAACTATTTTAAAAATTTGGTTAAAAAAATTTGTGGAATTAGATTGCTAGTCTTTCCAGGTTTTGTGTGCAACATACATGAAATAGTTTGTAACTATATGCAGACTAGACTTGCACATGTGCTGTGGGTAGTCTGTTGGTCATCTGAGGTTGAGACAGTTCAGTGAGGGACAGAACTCACCTCCACACATCGCTGCTTTTGGAGAACAGGGACAGTTTGATGACCTCCGGAGCCATCCAGGCATACGTCCCTGCAGCGCTCATCTTTGTGGTGCGATGCCATTCCCTCGCCAGCCCAAAGTCTGTGATCTTCAGAGTTTTCCCAGTGAGGTCGTCTCTCTCCACCGGCTCCAGAATCAGAACTGGGAGGAGTGAGACGAGGAAGAAATTCAAATAACTGAAGCAGATTTTGGCACCCAGTTCAAATCAAACCAATAAGAATGTTGTAGAATGAACTAGTTATGAATAATGAATATAGGATTTGCATAAGGGGGTTGAGTTTTGCAGGTAATGCATCCAATAAGGAGTCTCAGTGGAACTCATTAGAAGGCAAATCACAGCAGATGTTCATAAAATCTTTGGCATACAGTGACTTTATGTAAAGATAACAATATCTTTGATTTGTGCTTTAAGGCAGGGTAGGTGATTTCAGAGAGGCTAGTATTAGCAAGCTAGCTTTGAAAGCATAATGTTTAGAGCTGAACAAATGACCTCAAACCATGCCTTAAACATAATGCTAGTGCAGACTAGCAATCTGCTCTAGCAAATGTTGTTGAGTCATGAGTGTGATTGGTGTCAGTGTGATGCTACAAAGTAAAAAACAGATGAACTGTAAACTGCAGGGGGCTTATGTTCACATTCTTGCTTTTGTAATACTGAAATTCCCAGTGATTTAAAGTCAATATTAAAGAAGTTTGGAACTCATTTTAACTTTCATAACATACTGTGTGTCTGAGTAAAACTGGTTTTAATATATAAAGCAAATGTATAACAAATATTGATTGTATATACTGGGAGTTGATTGGATTGTCAAAATTGACTTTTTATGCAAGTTATTCCACGTCGAGGAAAGATAAAGTGAATTCAGAAATTGATGATATTTAAAGTAAACAGAGTCTGTGTTACAATAGAATCACTATAGGATTAGCTGGACTTATCCTATATCCGCTAAAGCGCTCTCAAATATTCATCAGTCAGTAGCATGTGTGCAGCCATCACAGAATCCCAGAGAGAAACATGATCTCCCAGCCATGAGCTGTGTTTTTAAACACACACACACTCTCTTTCTCTCTCTCTCTCTCTCTCTCTCTCTCTCTCTCTACACATAACATAGGTCAAGTGCACACCAACTTGTTCATAATCATTTATATACACCAGATGTATGTCCCCACTGGTGCACATACAAAACATGCCTGTATCACAACTAGCCTTTTTGAATCCATATGGGATGTTGTTGTTTTTTACTGTGCCTAATGTTTTGAAGGACATTTTCTTTTTAGCATACAACACCACTACTAGAGAACAAAAATGGACTGTTTGGACTAATTTGTATACACACTTTGTGTTAACTTTATATGTGTGTAAATGAGAAACATGCTAGCTTGTGGTGCCCTGTCCTTTTAGCTCCTCCCTGTGTTTTCTGCTGTGCTTCCCTGTGAGGGCAGCTATGGAAATGTTTGGAGTGTCAACAGTCAGCTGGAGTGGTTTGAGTTGGGTGGAGAAGGGTGGAGTGCAGTCTGCTATTCCTTTATCGCCGCATATATGCAAACGGGATGAGAGAGGGAAACAGGAAGTAGACACAGCAGGTTTCTGTTTAAACAGCAGGTCAAAGCTCAGGTCGAACAGGTGGATGTTTTTCTCTGTCCCACCTCTGTGTATTAGCAGCAAACTGTCTCCAGCCCTCAGCATTTAAAAAACTTTTTAATGGGTATTACTGTACTGTACTGTACAGATACTGTACATTTTACAGTCACATGATAGGTTTGCTTTTAAGGTAAACGTGTCTTGTTCTGAGGTAATACCTGAAAGTGACAAAATACTGTTTAGAATAGGATTTAATAAGACCGCTTACTAATCCTAGACAATCCAAAAATTTGGGATGTTGTAATGTTGTGCTATTGCACGTTTTGTGTTAAGAGCCACATAGGCTCCAAACTATATATCCCACTCTTCCACCTTACACTTATATTTTAAATGTGAATCATTTGTTTCAAAAATGAAAACACAAAATAAACAAAAAGAAAGATGAATGTGACTGATTGCTTTGCTTATTTAGTCTTTTTTTTATTTCAACAGATACTATAGTAATATCGTTATTGTAAATTATTTTGGCCACAGTAATCCTGTAGTAAAAATCTGGTATTGTGACAGCCTTAGTGTGTGTGTGTTTCTGGCTGTGGTGTGACAGGAGATTAGGAGAATAGGAGACGGCTGCTCACAGTGTTAATAAGCCATTGTGTTAACACAGCCCTGTGTTAATGGCCATGTCACCCTGAGGAACAGCTGCCGCCGGAGGCCTGTGAGAGGCTGATTATGCGTGTACATGTAAGAATATATAGAATTGAGACAATATGCTAGTGCAGAAATACAGCCGCTGTTCATAAAAGTGACAGAACACACATTCTCAGAACACGCTTGAAGCCAACAGCAGTGTGTGTTGATAGTAAATATGTGTGTGTATGCTGTATACGTACATGTTTCTTCCAATTCACTTTTGTTTTGGTTCTTCACAAAAGCAGGGTTCCTGTAGCTCAACTGGTAGAGCATTACGTTAGCAGCTCAAAGGTTGTGGGTTTGAGCCCAGGGAATGCAAGTACTGGTAAAATGTGTATGTTTAGATAAATGTCTCTTTCTGGCCATTAATTGCATGTGCTGTAAATTTGTGTGTATATGGGGGGGTTAAGTTTGGAAAAAAATGACATTTGCCAAATTGTGAAGAAATTTAAAAGGCTTGATAAACACGCTAATAGATTCTCATTTCTAGATGAAATTGTAAACATGCCAAAAGTTGGAAAATGATGGACATGTTGATGCTGTTGTTTTTCACTAGATTATAATCTAGCTGTGAATCTCAGTCTATGTAAATTACAACATACAGGCATTTGCTTTGTTGAGGCCTCCATCTGCAGCTACTTAAGCCTGATAATGATAAAGCGCAAAATGGTGTCAGCGCTGGAACCCATATTTAACTGAACAGCCATCACAAAGCCAAGCCAAAGTCAAGAGGGTCATAAAATGTTTGATTAGTCACTGATTTATAATTAAGCAATGAGGCACAAGAGGTTGTAAATTGCTGAAGGGCACTGATGGTTTTATACTCTACAGAGCGACTGCAACCCTTTAACTGCATAATGCAAATATTATTAAAACACTCTTTTATTAAACCAGTTCATTAAGAATTATATAAACTACTGTAAGTTGGTCTCTGTGGGTGCTGTGCAGTGATATACACAGTACAGTAGCTTGAGTTTCTATATTATGTATTTTAGCATAGTTCTGTTTCAACCAATCAGAATCCAGGACTGAAACCGGATCTATTTTATAGTTTGTGTTAAACACAACTTTCTGTACAGCCTTTCTGTAGCTCAACTAGTAGAGCTTAGCGTTAGCAGCGCAAAGGTTGTGGGTTCAATCCCAGGGAATGAAAGTACTGATAAAAATGTGTACATTGAATTCACTGTAAACGCTTTGGATAAAAGCGTCTGCCAAATGAATAAATGTAATGTTAAAGAGTGGAAATCATTCGATTTGCTATCCAAAGGGATGGCAAATAAATAGTGACAATTTTTATTTTTAGTTAAACTTTCACTTTAAGTTGCAGATGGACGTATTCAGTTCTAAACTTCACTTTTCTGATTTGTCAGGCCTAAAAAAATGAAAACAATGATGACTGTCTTTGGCTTTTATGGCGGCTGACATTTCATCACCCACTCAATGTTGTCTTCTTTGTTTGCCTAAAGTGGCTCACCCACTCCATATCTCCTAATCTGCTGGCATAAATATTCCTTTAAGAGGCCTATATAGTGCTCACTTAGTAGGGTGCATGAGGCACTGGTTCTGTGGCTAATTCAGGTCGCCAAATTCCTCCCTTTCCTGCCTGCTGTTACAGCCCAGGTACATTATTTTATCCCGCTGAGAGGTAGCTTTTGTTTTTGCTGGTGTTGCAGTTTGACTCTGTCACCCTATATTTCTTTGAGGTTTCTATTTTTGTGTAGCATCTTTGCAGAGTTTAATTTCCTGTGACTCAGCTTTTCTAAAAAACACTGTTTCTAGTCTTGTTGTACAACATCTTGTTACATCCAGTAGTTGCAATGAAAGAAAAATTCTTTTTATTTGGATTGTGTGAATTACTACTGGTGCATTTATTTTGGTCCATTTACCAAATATTACCTGTTTTGTTCTTTTATTTTTATGCATCTGGTTTTGGCTTACAAAATGCTATTATTATTAATATTATTATTAAGTTTTATGTGTTTTTAACTTAATTGTAAACTAAAACTGAGCATAGGTTTAGGGGTTCCTTTTTAGGGTCCTTATCTACACGTTGTTTTAGCTGAGTTACATGCCCAGACATCAAAGCAGAATTTCACTGAAAAGGTTATTGACTAAGACTGCTGGTGGCAAGCATGGCTGTGGACCAATCAGCAGAGGCATGACTAAGCCGGGTGGGGCTTATTTGAACCAATCGGTGAGTTTGGCCCCCTTCTCCTCCCTGTTCTCAGCAGTCTCTAGGAGACTACATTTCCTCCTCATCACTGTGCCCTACAGACAATCTCTCACCCCCTCTCTCTCCCTCCCTGCCCAATTCCCTCCATTCCTGTCTGAATCATATTCCAGCTGTCGCCTGCCGATGCATCCACTCTTGCATTTGACCAAAAGAGAAAAGAGAGAATGAGAAAGGGGTGATGGGAATGGGGGAAAGGAAGGAAGAAAGAAATAAAGCAAGAAAGCAAGCAAGCCAGCAAGAAAGAAAGAAAGAAAGAGGAAATGGGGCATATCATCAGTGTGTGTGTGTGTGTGTATGCGTGTGTGTTTGCATAAATATAAATTTGTATTCCTGTGCTTCTGGCTTTGTTTGTTTTATAAGTGGGAGGGCTGAACGCAGGGAGTGACGCAGATATTTTAGACAGTAAGTAGCAGAAATAGACAGCAATGAAAGAAGATAAAAGAGGTGGAAGATATAAACATACTGTAACGAAAAGAAAACTGTGTCTGTGTTATTGCCTTAACCACTGTGTAATGTGACACTTATCATGTTGCTAGTCTTATGACTTCCATAAAGCTTTACTGTTTTGTATGTGGCCATTTTACTTGTCAATTAAATGCATGCGTGTCACCTGTTTATATTTTAAATCTGTAGTCTGTAACAAAAAGCCCCAGATTGTCAGTAACTCTGTAGACTTGTAATTGAATTCTAGACACTATAATACATTTCAAACTGATTTGAAATCAGATCAGGTGTGCACATCCCAGACCAATGTTGCTTATATTATGTGTCATCATATATTTTGGTTCTTAACTGGAATGTCAACAAACAACTTGAATGAAGAAGTAACTTTTGCTTTTTTGTGTGCAAATTAGTGTCAGTGTAATTCTGATAACACTAACTGTTAATACATGCCAGTCAGAATAAATGATTTTGTAATTGATTGAACCAGATCTAGTCTGCATTTAGTTGTGTAATGTGTACAAACACAAGAGGAAACCTGAAACTGTGAGCTTTAATTCTGCAGAGAGCCTTTATATTTGAAGACATCATGTCACCGATACCTTAACTTGGCTTGAAATACAAACAAAACCAACAGCGATCAAGCTGTAATCTAAACGACACAACGTCGCCCTCCAGGAATGATATTATTATGGCTTTGTACTCGTACAATCTTCTGTGTTTCAGACATTTTGACATTAGAAGCCGCTGCTTTTGTTGCTATGTTTTTCAGAAGTCCTTGGGGATATGTATTGACGATTAGAGTCAAATTTCTGCCCTGGCTCTGTTCAAATGTCAATATTGGATCGTCTGCAATGTCAATAGATAAGAGTGGAATTACAACCCGTGATGCACCGACGGCCTTGCCGCCTGGACATACATTGGGTCCTTTGGAGACATTTGGAATGCAAACCACCAACCAGGAACTGCGTAAAAATTTGCCTGAATCGTGAACAGACACAATAATTCCTTCCTGTTATCTGTACAGCGCTTTTCAAACACCAGCATTTGTCTCTTTTAATGTGTACAAACCATCATCCTTTATTATGCAATTTACAGTGCAATTACAACAATCATTTTACACTTATTCAGACGCTTTTATCCAATACATTTTTATTAGTACTTGTGCGCCCACGGTTCGAACCCCTAATCTTTGTGCTGCTAACACAATGCTCTACTAATTGAGCTACAGGAACACCATGTGTTTTCTTAAAGTTGTGGTTCTTAATTATATACTACAAAATACAGTATATGTTGACATTCTCAGGAGAAAGTTTGTTCTCATACACTGAATTTTAGTAACAGGACACCAGCAGTGGTAACCGCACGGCCTCTCTTATCCACAGGGTTAAAAGGACCATCTTTTCCCGTGTCAGCTGTGATGCAGTCAGGTAAATGTCACCTGAGGCACATGCAAAGAGACACTCTATGACACAAGCAGCACCTGACAGTCACAGAAGCGCCTGTCTGTCAGAGCTGCTCTGCTTACCGTAGCCATTTCATAACCTTGCTATGCCAAAACAATGTCTGTGTCTCCTGGCTAAACTTTTTTTTATTCTACTTAAGAACACATGTAATTGTATTCTCATAATTTACTTCATTTCTTCAATTCATTTTTTTACTGTCCTTTAAAGTAATAAAACGGCCAACAATAACTCGTAACTATGTATTTATTTATAAATATCTTAATTTTTAAGCTTCTAAAATAGTTTACAGAAGCAACTGCCCCATATATATGGTTTAATTAATAATCCTTTCCAGTACTAGTACACTTATTAAGTACAATATTCCCTGACTAGCTGACCTGAATTTGTTCAACATTATTTAAAACGCTGAACCAGCTGACCTCAGAGGACTGGTTAATAAAAACATAGCTAATGATCTGTTTACAGGGCATCGTCACAACCTGTTCCAGTGTGACGTCCCATTTTTTTCTCTCCCTGCTCCTGTTGACCTCGCTTCAGTGAGCTGACAGTGCTTCTCTCACTTCAGCATATCAGTGTCTTCTGTATACAGACGTATAGTGGCTGCCTGTGTTATGGCGTTAGCAGGCATTGTTTGTGTGTGAACTGCGAGGGTATACAAACTGTGTGCTATAGATTCTGTGTCTCTGCCTAGCAATTATCATATTCACTGCAAGACAAGGCTCCATATTTGTGTCAGTAGCAGCCATGAACTGTGTATGTATCCAACTGTGTTGGATGACTTTTACGCTTCTGTAAGTGTGTGTGTGTTAGCAGTGTGGACAGGTCTTGCTTTGATTATTGACTCTGTGATGCTGCAATCCATAGTGTGTGTCTGTGTAGGGCATTATTGTGTATGCTCAGTTTGGGTGTGTTTAACCACTTTGTGTGTACATATTGTACCCTCTCAGCTTTGAGCTACTGGCCACCTTTCTCACAGTTATGTGAACTCTGGACCAAACACTGGACTCAGTTACTCTTTAAACAGAAAACAGCACAGAAAAATGTGTCCACGTATTAACTGGCACAATTTTATAAATGCACAGTAATTTAAGGGCAGTGAACTTCAGTTCAATAACTGACACCGGCAGCCACCCGCTTTATTGTCTGTTTATTGATTTCTGTGGTAGATACTGTGTGTGTGTGTGTGTTATCTGGCAACCATTTGATCTGTGTCACAGTTTAAACTAATAAAGACTGACCACACACACACACACCTAGATGCACATAAACAAAAGATTATTAAAAACCCATGGCCTCCAAAACACACCTGTACCACAGATGCCTGAATTCCCACCGGATGGGTGGAGTTTAAAATCTGAACTGAACTCTGGTAAAAATGTTTAATGATTTATGAAGCCCAGAACATAAATTCATTGCCAACAGTCACAACTCACTGCTGTTTAAATGAGCACACAAAGTGCAATTGTGCTAGCAACATCTGGGTCACGTGTTCAATTTCCAAGTGATACATGTGATACTATCATGTATAAAATAAGTTTGTCTGACTCATTTTTTTTTTGGTGGGAAAGAAATACATCTTATTACTTATTAATGGATCGCCTCAAATAATGACTGACAGTTGTGCGATGATGAATGCAGGGTGTTGTCGAAAAGGCAAGTGAGCAGTTTTGTGAAACTGTCAGGCCTCTTTTGTAACATTTTTTTTGTAGCTGTAAGAGCTAAACTTTTGAATAAAGGTTCTGTGAGAGAATGTAGTTAAAATAGCAACCATGTTACATTATAATACTTAAACAACATACAAATAGAAAACATATTGTATGTTGCTATAATGTCATATATGATTATATTTATGTTCCTTGAAGATGTTTTAGCAATTGTGACTGTGTTTGGTGTTAATCACTGCATGCGTCCCTGGGAATCAAACCTATGACCTTTTGTGTTCCTAGCATTTTGCTCTACCAGTTAAACTACACGAATATAAGAAAGACGCACAACTACAGCAATTAATCAGTCTGTTGTCGTTTAACAGGGAACACTGACAAATTAATCTGTCTCTCTTCAGCAGACCTTCAGTTCTGTGATACTGTCCTAATTTTCCTGGTGACCCCGGCCCTTATAACCCAACGCTGACCCCCACCCTTCCTCTTGGTGAGTTCAACCACATGTATCCACTCTCAGTCCTCAGCCCTCTCCTCTGTATCTGTATGAAGTCTCGTGTGAGGTATAAACCCTTGTTTTCTCTTAACCACCCTCCCCTCCCCCAGCCGGGCGAGTGACTCCTGTCATTGTCAAGCCATTTCTGTCTTGGGCGTGCAATAAAGGGGTCATTGTTGCTGCTGTGTTTCCAGCCTTTCTGCTTCTCTCTTTCTCTGACTATCTCTCCCTCAGTCCTTTGTCCCTACATACATCTGCTGTAAAACACTATTGCTGAAATTATTCTTTATCACATGTTAGGATGGCATGGCATAATAATGGCCAATAATCAGATAATTGTATGTAGTCTAACATTAGACATGATGTTTAGCTTTTTGCATTTTATACCCACTCTTTAATATTAAAGGCTCACTGGGTCACGTGTTCAACATCTGGGTCATTACTAGCAGTATGTAAATCAATTTATTGATATAATTTATTGAAATAAGTAAGCGTGGTTGCTGAATTTACATGTACACAATATTTAGTCAGAAGTCACACAAATGTTAACAAACTCAAAATCTTAATTCTTAAATTTAAACTAGGCACAGCCTGACACCTTTAACATCAGTTTGGCTTTATCTTGCACACCTCATACTGAGTTAAGATTTTGTCTTTATTACGAGCTGGAAAACAAGTTCACAACGCATGCCACAGCTATTCGATAGCACCAGACAGGGTGCGCTAAGCATTAGCCGTCAGCCACTCTTGTGTTCCAGGAAAGACCTGCCTGAGGAGCGTGTCAGGGAAGGTGATCAGGGGTTTAGCGTTACT
The DNA here is from genome assembly GCA_036877545.1 of Yasuhikotakia modesta. Lineage (NCBI taxonomy): Eukaryota > Metazoa > Chordata > Actinopteri > Cypriniformes > Botiidae > Yasuhikotakia > Yasuhikotakia modesta. The sequence goes on along the minus strand of JBAJNP010000407.1, from coordinate 68,544 downwards.
TTCAGCTAAGTCATACTTCCAATCATCCCCACGTCTCTTTTGTTTTTGCTGGTGTGCTGGTGGTTCTTTGATGGGGGTAATTTAAGTCTGGCTGAGCTCGGTTAACAATATGGACTGACCAGTGACTGCAACCAATCAACTCGCAAACACGGAGTGACATCACTTTAAAGCAGGTCACAATAATCAGATTATCCTAGTTACACAGAGGCATTGACAACCAGTAAACCAAGCGTGTTCGAATTAGCCCCCCCAGGCAACGTGAAGGGCAGCTTTTGCAGTCATTTTGGTGCGCTAATTGCTAAGTCTTGGTCTGCTGACTCTATTTGTCATTGTTTATATATTATTTTATAATATATATTGGCCAAGCCCCATTGTTTTAAATCCCAAGTTGTGGATACTTTATTTTGAATTGTTTCTGGTGAGGGATTGTGGAATGGCATGTATTGCTTTTTCATTTCATGACAAAGAAATGAGACCAGTTATCACTGATCATAAATCATTTAAGCATTAAACACCAACGCACATTGCAATGCAGTTGTTGACACTAAAAGCTAATGCTCTACCATAAACTTGATGTTAAACCATACTGTGGGGGAGGAATTGCTAGGGTGCAACAGAGGGGAGCTGGAAGGAGGCTGGAGGGCTTGGAATCCGCCTCTGTTGCCACGGCAGCTGTGCCAATTTCCAAGTGTGTCTACAGTTTGAAGAGATACCTGAGCTCAGAGCCCCTGGATAATGAGCAGCTGTGAAACTCAAAACTCTGTCAGCTAATGCTTTTCCTCCTGTCTTGACAGGGCCTCTGTAAACACACATCCCGTCTCTGGAAGAAGAGGCAGGCACTGTTTGGAGACTTAACAAGGACAAGGATTAGGAGACTTTGCTAAATCGTGCTCTCAAGCTCTGCTACTGCAAAAGCCAAAAAGCCAAGTGTGCTGTCCTCCTTTCCACATCCATTTAAACACATGCATCCACACACCAACATTGTCTTTGTCTGCCCAGTAAACCAACAACTCTAACTGCGCTTAGCAGCAAATAGCACAAAGGACCAAAAATAGATCAGTGTGTTCCAGAGCAGAGCAGCTCTCCTTGAACAGAGGAAGCAACGCAAGAGAAGAGGCTGAGGGCAAAAAGAGACGTTTCTCAGCAAGTTCAAACAACATACAGCCTGTTTATTTCATGCTGTTTCGAGATGTAATTAAATGTTTGAGATGATTTTATCTGTTCTGTTTTTGGCTTGTATTTCACTTGTTAAAAGTCTTAATTTTAACTAGCATTTACCTTTGGTGAATGTTTATGGCTGTGAATCTGCATAATAATAATAATAATTTTTAATTTTTGCATAATTTATAATTATTAACTACACACACACATACACACACTATTTACTATATGTCTGTGTGTGTATATGTATGTATGTATGTGAATATATACATATTTTACTGTATATATTGTATATATATATTTTATTACTGTATATATTTATTTACTTATATACTATGTGTGTTTATTTACTTATTTACTGTATATACTATATGTGTGAAATATATCTGATGCAAATTTTATTTCATGATAATTGTTTTTTCTCATTGGTTAGCATAATATCAGATCAACACAAACTGGACTCACTGTTGCTGGATTTGAGGTCTCTGTGAATGATTGGCACAAAGGTCTGGTTGTGCAGGTAGTCCATCCCAGTTGCAATCTGCACTGCCCAATTTACCAGTACTCGAGGGGGCACTTTCTTGCCAGCAAGTGCCCGATTCAGTGCCCCACCACGGGCATACTCCATAACCAGACAAAGATTTGGCTCCCGCAGGCAAACGCCTCGCAGGGCGATGATGTTGCTGTGTCGTAGCATCCAGAAGAGTCTGGCCTCTTGCCTGACGTTCTCAGCAGTGACACTGATGTCCTCATCGGGGTCCTGACGCGCTGCTTTAACAGCCACTTCTTCATCTTTCCATACACCCTTGTACACCTTCCCAAAACCACCAGCTCCAATCACCTCCTCCAAGTACAGCTCACAGAAATCAATCTCCAGTGGTGACTCCCCACCAACCAGCCCTTTGGGAGAAAGTGTGGGATAGCTGGTGTCCCGTCTGGTCACATAATTACTGGGGAATATGCCCACTTTGTCCTGGATTTTGCCGGTCCACCAGCCCTCATCTCCAGACACTTTGGAGTCCTTGGAGAGCACCTCCAGTAGGTCACCACGGCGTAGGGTCAACTCCTCATCGGCTGTGGCTTCATAATCAAACACAGCTGTCCAGTAAGTATTACTGCCTTCATGGTGATTGGGCGGATGAGAATCTGGAGACCCCACAGAGAAGGACAGAGTTGAGGAGTTCCAACTGCTGCTGTTCCCTGCCTGTGTCACACAGGGGGTTGGAGTTGTGTTTGCTAATACGGCGGGAGGGGGACGTGGGGGTCCGCAGGATCCTCCACTGCTGGTGCAAGGTAGAGGGGCGGTGCTTCCGCCACCTCCAGCTCCTACTCCACTCAGTCTTGTATAAGGGTCCATCGCTGGGTGTACGGGTCAGCGATGTGGTCTCAATAGCTGGAGGAGGCCCTCTGTTAACTCACACACAATATCCATGCAGAGCCCATCTACTGAATACAGGCCTTTTTAATGAGGAATGAATCAATAAAAGCAAGAAATGTTCGAATGGGCCTGTAGTACTTTTCTCATTGATTGTCCACAGCAGTGTTTTAACATTTAAAAAAACCTTCAAACTGATGTTCAGTCCACTTTGACCATGATGGGAATTTTTGCATTAAAATTCAAGATTTTCTTAAAGAAATGCAAGATCCTGTTGGTGCTTAAGATGTGGTCAGAATATGCAGTTCATCTACGCTTGAAAATTAGTTTTTATTTGTCGTTTTTTTTACAGCATTGGGCTTTTCCATCAAAAACTCCTCCCAAGAGACTTGAACAGATAATGAATATTACTACAGGATTACAATAAAAGCAGAGGAATCCTTTCATAATTTGCCCTACATAATGTATCATGCTCTAGTAAGGGTTATGTTTAAACTAAAGAGCTTGTATTGGAATGTTGCCATAGCCTTTAATCCGTCTACATAATAAAATAATATTTGTGTAAATCCCATCGGTGTTACTTTGCAATGCGCAGGTTGCATTAATAATAAAAAACAACCTTAAAAGTCATGCATGCGCTGATGCATCTCCAGACCTTGTGATAGACTAACAGAGATGCACCTGCATCGATATATATCAAAACACTATCAAATACAGCCACATACTTTATGTTTGTACTTATATTATAAACTACGAATCGTGTAAATCGTTACCGATATAAACAAGTTTAAGACTCTAAATAGCGGTTAAGGAAAGCGCACGTCCATCTTAAGATGTGAAACAGAACAGCGATGGCAGTGCGATGGTTGTCATTTGGTGTAGTCGACACAAAATATCTCCAAAGGCATTTATTTAGTTTTAGTAATATATCTTGGAATAAACGTTATTATGGCTACTACCGGTTATCGTGATTTGTAAAATCCACGACATGACCAAAGCCAAAAAAGCCAAAGCCACTGACCTCTGTCACTTCGTATGAATTTTACGAATTGCATGTGTTTACTTCGTTCAATTCTTCCTCAGTTTCCATGATTGTCGTTTTTCTGACATCCAACCTTTTACTGTCACTGAGGTGATTCGTAATAATAGATCCCAAGCGGAATTTGGTGTTTATTGTTGTTTATTATGTAAATTGCAAATTTGCTTTATTTTATGAGGAAAGGCAGAGCTGCGGATGACTCGCGTAAAGGTGACTTTTAACATGGGCGCAATAATAATGATTAAGCGACGAAATTCTCCATAACGCGTTTTTAGGGTCTAAATAAATGCCAGCATGACGCACCTCCACCATCTTTTCAATAGCAACAATAATAATAACAATAATAAATGCCACCTAGTTCCCTCCTATGTTCTGCAATAATATGTTTGTAATCCGGAGATTAATGACATAGTATCCATGCGTTTTTCCAGGGGTCTTCACAAAATAGCCGGTTTTCTGTATTCGGTTGTGTTTCTTGTTGCCTAGCTCGTTCACTGTACATCAAAACATCCTTACACCTCGTCGCATGGGCGTAACAGAAAGCTGGAATAATCCCGTTTGTTGTACACATAACAGCGATAAAATCCTTCTCCCAAATGGTTTAGTTGTTCGGCCTGCCCTCCATCTTAATCGATTTGTTTATTGCCCCCGTTTCCTTTCTCTTGGTACAACACGATCTATTCCATGGACCAAGCTGTCAGATCCTAAGGCTGACACTGTATCCAAACACACCGGCTGAACTGGGGGTGGTGGACATAATGGAATGCTGGGAAATGGAGTTCAGATTTTGCACGTAGTGAATGTGACGCGTTCTGTCATCATCTCAACCAATTTTATCGTCGCAATAATATAATTTAATAATTTAAAACAATATAATATAATAGTTTTTATTGTATGTATATACTGTGATAGTATTATAACATAATGTACTTCTGTGATTCTGTGATTGTCAAAATTCCTCTGGTGGTAAGTTTAATGAAATGACAGTTTCACCAGCTCTATATTTTCTTTATTCTTCATAAAGCGGGGATTTCACCCTAATCTTTAAGGAAGCTATTACAGTTAAACAGGTAACATGCACAACATGTTGTAGTTTAACTACAGCACAAGCTTAACACAAGACAACAGACTTGCACCGTTTGCTTATACTGCCCCCTGCCGAGACTTTGGATCATTTTAATGGTAATTTTCCCATTGCCCATTTGTCAATCTCATCTAAAAAATGGAATGAATAATGGCAGGTGATAAAGGTAAAACTGTGATAACCCTATAGGGCATATTTGCTCAGAGGTTCTCTTACCCATGTCTGTTTAGTCAGGACCCTCATCGGCCCGGGGTCAAAATATATTTTTGTTATCAAGGACTTTGAAAGACATTAAAACTTTAATGTTTATGTTGATAAAACTTAGTATAACTTGTGAATAATTTGGGTTTTCATAGACATGCAGATTCACTGAACTAATGGTTGTGCTTATGCAAATACAAACAGGAGTTTGGGGAGTTTTAAGGTGGTACATTTAATAGTAACACCAGTTGACACGATCAGCAAAGAAATAAATGTGAAATAAAGTTGACATTTAGTTGACATTCATTATCTATGATAATATAGCATTTGTACATTGATATTCATTTGTACAAAAGGTTAATGTGCAGTTGATAAAAAGATGAGATCATCATTGTGGAAAAGTGTATGATGCTTTAGTGCAGAATAAGTGCAGAATAAGTGTTTTTTGTGTTATTACAAAAGTAGCCACAGGGCTGTGCTGTACACTGCCTGAAAAAATCTACCTGTCTGCTTTATACTGTATCCTACAGTAGATTGAAATGCAGTCTAGATTTGCGCTATACGACTGAGCTCACCATAGAAGAATTTCCTATATTACAGCGGATTGTTTACATTTTAAAAGCCTTTATTTTACACATGCGCACAGTTTGCACAAATTAATTCAATACCAGGGAAATATGTAACTGCAGTCTGACGTCATGCAAGCGCATCAAAGCACATTAGCAAGAGGAAATTATTTCATGCATTCAAAGTGTCGTTTACATGTATGAAATCGTATTGTCTTTCATGTAAACATTAGACCTCAGTTAATGCGGTGACATTCACGTTATATCCTCGCCTTCCCGTTCACATGATTACAAAGTGCAATAGTTTGAACTGTTTCAATGCCATCGGTGTCCTGCCAATGGAAACATATGGTAATATAACAGACTGCTCACCACGTTATATTGCGGTATTCGGTCTTTCATGCATTACTACAGACACTTGTGAAGTCGTCGTGCGCATGCGCAGTGTTAAGTACGTGTGCGCGAGTAGCAGCCGGGCGTCGTGGTTTCGGTTGGCTGGGAGGAAGAGGAATAACGAATGTGGGAGCCAAGAAGAAATTCCTCGTTGGCGAACGGCATACAAAATTTACAGGATTTCTGAAACCTTTTCACGGACTACACATGTTTGCTTTGGACATTTAAGTTTTCCCTCGCGTAGCCCTGGTCGGATAAGGTAAGACACGTTCACTGGGAATAACTAGTTGTTACGATCATGTTTAAATCAACAATGCGAAGTGGCGAGTAAACTCGGGAGCCTTTAAACAGCTTTCAGGTTTTGTCAGGTTTATTTCATTACATGCACGGGCATACAGTGAATAATTGCGGGTTTTGGGAACCGGGCACTGGCCGATTGTGACGAATTTGGGATCGTTGTAATGTATTTTCATTAAGTGGAAAAACGTTAGTGAAAATAAACGCGTTCGTCCTTCCTGATGAACCAGCGCGCATGCGTCAGCACTTAGTAGTTTACACTCACCTGGAGTCAGTCCGTGCAACAATGGTGTGACTACAAGTTTAACACAGTGGTGCAGTTGTTCTTAAGTTCAGGTTGTGTTTAAAAGCGTATTAAAACAAATGTTTGTCAATGTTGAGGCTAGGTTGTTGTCTGAAGTTTCAGCAGACGTAGAACTACATTAAAATGCACAGTAAAAATACACATAAAAGCTTATTGTGTCATTATTGTGATACAGTAAGACATTTGTTGTCTTTGCAGTTTGTATACATGTGCAGTATAGCATGTATAGCTGTTGGAGTTCCCTGCTTATACTAACTAGTTAGTTAATACTATTACTAACTAATACTAGTTTACCGAGTATTGTGTTGTGCAGGATCTGGAATGATGCAGAAGTATAAATACGGTTTGCAGTATGTTTGATAACAGCAGAAGACTATCTAGAAAAGGTGTTTTTATACAAATGCATGACTTTATTATTGTTCCTAATCCTGTTTTACGTCTTGATACATTTCCTCTATCTTTATAATCTCCAGAACCTCACGTGTCATATTTGTGCCATTATTGTATTATTATGATATTACCTGTTGTCATAAATATCTTAATATTAGCAGTATTTATTCTGAAGGACATGGATTCACCATATGCTCGGGGAGTAAGAGAGATGCCGCCACAGCAGGCAGTAAAAAATACAAATGGTTCACTTGTTAAACAACCAGACTAATGCCTGACATTTAAAGGTTTGAATTTGGTAAATTCGTAAGGCAAATTTAATCATGATAGTATATCTTATATCAGTGACTGGCCAAGTTTATACCTCATGGTATGTGTAGCAGGCAAAACTGAGTGACTTTATGTGCAAATGTGGACATCAGTCACAGATGCTGTTGAAACAGAACTAGTCACAGACTTAAAGCCAATTCAGGTAATAATTTAAGACAAAATGTCTTTTTTCTAAGGAGCTGAATGCTGCTGTAAATCTGAATAACTGCTTCCAGGCGTTAGGATAAAGTCCAGTGTTCACTTGTGCCCCGTAAAGAAGCAATATATCTGTGTGAGGAGAAATATCTGGAGTTCTTGGGAATTTTCATGTTGTTTTTCCATCAACTAACCAGAAAAGCCGCTTTAGCTTAACTGCTTTCTGCATAGATGGATGAAAGTTTAAAATGGACAGACTGAGCCGAGAGTGGCTTTGGTTTAGGTTTCGGTTTAAGGTTGTTATTGGTATCTGCACACACATCAGTTTTTGTAATAATGTTGTTATGGTTTTTTTCAACTATTACTCAGTCTGGGGCAGAAAGGAAAATTTTAGAAACCTATGGGTCCTTGTCTTGTCTTTAATTTTGTTAAGATTAAAAAAAGTTTTCTAGTAGTTTTGAAGTAAAAAAGTGATTTGGATTTGATGCAAGTTAACTGAGTTATGAACGACACTTATTTTATCACAACACACCCTTCTTAATGGGTCAATAATGTTGGACTGAGAGGCGTCTAATGCTTTCAAATTAGCAGTGTGTGTAATCTAAATGTACTGGACATTCTTGTGACATCATTGCCTGCTTTCATGACATCCATTACCTGAGCTAAAAATATCCCTAAAGCTGCTGAAGTTTCTTATTCTCTCTCTCTCCCCCTCTCTCTCTCTCTCTCTCTCTCTCTCTATCTCTCTCTTTTCTCTTTTGGTCTCTGCTCTCTCCTTCTGCCTGTTTGGCCAGAGTAAATATAGTCTGTTTGGTTTTTTGCTGGAGGATAAACACAGATGTCGAAAAGGCCTGTTTGCCACTGTGAACTCAGCCTGTGAATATTTCTTAGAGATAGAGAAAACATAAAAAAAACAGTACAGTAATAACTTTCAGATCAATGTCACACTAATCTTGATGTTGTCTGTCTGTATCCTCAATGACCTTATTTTCCGGCGGGCATTCTTGTACGGTCATAGCTGATAGAGTTACTTTCAAGTGTATTATTAATTTGATAGCGTGCAAGGTGGTTAAATATTGCATTCGTTTTGAAATTGCACATTAACCAGGGAGGTATTTGCATCATTACCTGGAAACTTGTCTTTCCGCTTGTAGCAAACTGTAAAACTGACAGCGCTGTAACATGACACTGAATGGGAAAGCAGAAGTTTATAATGTGAGCTGCTCAGCCGAAAGGCAACAAGTTGTTCCGTCAACTCAGAAAGACCTTCATGAAGTGTCAGCAGAAGTGAGGGAGCTGCCATGCTGTTTTCCACCTGTTTCCCTTTAGTCTCTTCACCTGCTTTTCTCCAGAGTGAGAGAGACCTGATGGACGAGAGAGAACCCACAAAAAAAGAGAAAGAGTGAACCGTAGATCAAAACGGGGCTTTGATACGCCCCTTCATTTCAAAGCAAGATGCATGTGTAGCTACATAATAAATAGCTAAGACCTGTCATGCATAGCTTTTTAAAAAAGTTAGGTCAATGTTATAATGTTATTTACCATATTAACAATTAATAACTTATTGTTATTTATTTGTGGGTAAAAACATGTTATTGTGTGTTTGTAAAATTTAGTAATATGGTCAAACAGGTCATTTAAAATTGCTAATACCGATTTTTTTGCATTCCAAATCAGTAAATCTATAAGCAACCAGACTGTGACTTTTTTACAGTGATTTTATCAAAAGTAAGGAGTGTTTTAAAACACCATGCACAGCATATATGCCGCTGTAGGTGTGCATTTGTAATAATTTTATCAGAGCTTCAAGCGGATCTGTTAAAATGCTTTTCATTATGTGTTGAAACATGAATAGCATTCAACAGCTAATATGTCTTCTGATTTCTTAAACATCTTGCATAGAACCTTCCGTGAATGTGGGAGTACTTGTTAGACTCTGGCTGGAAATTGACTTTACCAATAAGTGTCTCAAAAGGGAAAAGGCTCTTTGTTTTATAGAGGGTCTTTATGAAATTAATGGCGCCAGATGTTGCAGACCCACACAGTTATGGAAGTAGGCCATTCATTGTCCCTGGAGATCTGCTTGTTCACAACTTTCAGTTCTTAAGGAATTTCCTATTGATCTGGCAGAGCAGTTTATTTGTCTGTCTCTGGAGGGGTGGGGGAGGAAGAGAGACATAGAGGGGAAACTGACAGAGCGAGTGAGGGATTCTCAAGAGCACGTCAGCGGATACGCCGGCAGGAAATCTAGATGAATGGATGCCGGCTGTCTAGCGTGTCTCCGTTACCATCCTGGCTCTTCAGGGCTGGTTTGTATATTCAAACCAGACACACATACTCAAGTGAAGAATACTTGCTAAGGGTCCCTCAGAAGTAATTGAGATATGGCCCCGATGGAGCCGATTCAGTGGTCAGTTAGTTGTGTCTTCCTCCATCTGTGTCTCATTGAGGAAGTGTGGTAGCGTTGTGCGTCACGCTGGTTTGTACTGTTGCGCTGTTGGAGAAGAGGGTAACTCAGACAGGAAATGAGTGCAGGGAGATGACCGACTCATGAATCACCTCCATTTTGAAAGGAAGGGTCAGGATCAACACAGGGTGTTCAATGCCTCCCGTTGCCTTAGTGAACATTGGGAAAAAATGCATTTGCTCCCATGTCCTTTGACACATTCCCATGTTACAGGAATTCTGTCCATTCTAGGAATGCTGAGCCCATTACTAAGATGTAACACTGTGAATTCCAAATGTTGCTTTTGGAAAGGAATTTTTGGTCACATTTTCGGGTGCATTGTGTTTAACTATATTGACATGCCAATCATTTCTTTCCCAGAAAGCGCCTGCCTCCTTCGGGACCCTAATGTGGTCAGAGATCAAGGGCCACACTTTATTCCGGCCTTGTGTAGTCTGCGCACCCCCACACGTATATGCCTACACTCATTTATGTAGCCTACACACTTTCCAGCATGCACTCCATCTTGATACTGCAATGCACACCATTTTTAGACCTCAGTTTTATAGTATCACCACATTAGCGTGGCTGTAACCAAATAGGCCCTGATCTGTTTGTATGGTATTGACTTAATTGTATTAGGTTTATTCTTAAAATATTACACTTGGCCCCCTTCTAATCCTTTGTGCTCATGCATCTATTGACTGTAATGCTATTGTGTTATAAAATAGTTTGCCAGATACTGTAGCGTAACAGTGATGACTTTTTCTGCATTATTATCCTCTGATTCATCCAGGTGATTCATGGTAACCTTTAAGCAATTGTAAAAAGATTTACCTGTTCATAAGTTCCTTGTTTACAAACGTATCTCAAGCGTTCCTGCCCACAGCTGTGGATGGTAGTTTCTTTTTATATTTCTAGGCCTTTCATGTACCACGGCTGTGCACAGACCAACAGAACAAATAACTGCCATTGAGCTGTATTATAACCCCTGCATAAGCCCAACAAAGCTGCTTTCAGAGGCGCTTCAAAGGGTGAAGTCTGTGCACTGAAAAGCATATCAACTAGTTAAACTCATAAATGACTGTTTCTGCTGGGCATAGACTCCCTCCTTCTGTTCACACACTGGTTGTGCCCCAGACAAAGCTGCAGATTGTCTCCAAAATGCGGGAGCGCCAGGGTTGGGGTTAATACACACACTCGTGCCAAAAGCACCAAGGGCCTCTTTTTCTCGCCACTGTTACAGACTTTTGGAATTTCTTGACAGGAAGTCTTGTGTACGTTTGTTCCTGTGCATAAGCAACATGGGTTTGTCTAGGACTGTGTGTGTGTTCTTTGTATCTTCACAGCTGAAATACAGCAACTGTAGAGTGATTGTTTTAATTGAAATTACAGTACAGCATGTGGTCAGTCCCAGAATGGCATTTAGTTCGTTTTCAGCATGACTTTACAAGGTCAGATTTGGGGAATAAAGCATAAAGACTTCGTTTTTACACTATCACAGTAGTCAGTTGCTTGTAGGTTGTGTCAGCTCTGCACAATGTATCCTTTACCCCTTTTGTGTTGATTTTTATTTTAAGTGTATTGGAAAAATGGATTGTGCTTCAGTAAAAGTATAGTGCTTTATATTCTGATTTGACCATATTTTAATATATTCTAGTCGATAGAATAGTTATTCCTCAGAATGTTTGAATGTTTGTACTGCTTACAGAGAGTGATTTTCATAGTTCACACAATTACCATTTGTGCATATGTTTTACATTTAGTCATTGGAGTCGTATACAGTCTGATACGTTGACGATTGTTGAACACTGGCTTCATTCATTGCAATATTAGAGGGTAAAGTCTACTTAAGCTGTATCAACAGCAGCTGTGCCCTGCTGTCGATTACCATCAAAAATAATATTGACTTCTGCCTCGGTTTGTTCAGATGAAATGTGTACAGTAGTAAACTAGCCTAGCAGACAAGCTTAGCTAAGCACCGTTATAGCTGGTACTTTCTAAACCACTTATTTCCTGGGTGAAGTAGTTTGTTTGTCCACATTGAAGGTGAAAACGATGTATCACAATTGTCATGAATAAGGCCATAGTTGGTGTTTAATATATTGTTATGTGGAACTGGAATTTGGGCCAGTTGTGGGTGGGGCTACCCAGTGCATTGCTTCGGAACCAAAACGAGTGACTAAATGTCTCATCATTGGCCGCTGCTTGTGGTTGTGGCTGGTTAGAATGAACACTCGGATTTCCATGGAACAGACACATCTGGGTAAGACGCAGTGCAACTTGCATCCCCCCAAATATTCCATGTAAACAAATCTGAAACGTTTGTGTTTGGTTACCTGTCTATTTATTTATCCCACCATTAATTTGTGTCTCATGTTATACAGCGCAGTGTGTGAAGAATTTAAACTGCTCACAGTCTGTATCTCCCCCCTACACACACAAACACACACACACAGAAAATGAAGAGTAATGACACTGAGGTGTTGGCTGTTGTGATCCTGTATCTTGGGAGAATTCCACGGCACACCGGTGGAGATAGAGGCAACAGTGGAGCTGTTATCATCGTGGGAGAGAGAGATTGTCCGATTAGAGATGAGAGATGGCCGGACCACAAAGAATGCGGGGAGGAGATGAAGGGAGGGAAAAACCAAAGGCATGTGGCTGAAGGGTGGAGATGAGCCTCAGTGTGGTCGAAAGCTCTGCGATGCTCCTCGGTCCTGATCCTGGTTCACTGATGGCCCTGCTTTCAGATGCTTCTGTTACCTCAACTCTGTGTCTGTTTTCCTTGTAGTGTATCTTTCTTTTCCTGTGTTGATCCTATCAGCTTGCAACAGTTTTGGTCGCGCTAGCATAAAGGAATACCCAGGGGAAGCTAGATTGTTTGCTACAGACTTAAAGGAGTGTGTGTGAGAGTGTGTGTGTGATAGAGTGATTGATAGAGGTTTTCTGTAACAAAAAAAGCCTCATTCTCATGAACAAGGTCAGAGTTATAATTTAGCCCGTGTGAGTGAGCAAGCGAGCGAAAGAGAGAGAGGCAAGGGCCACAAGCACTGGTCATGTTTTATTCTCCCACAGTTGATGAATATGAGCAATACTTCTCCTTCCCTGTCTACACTCTTTGAGGGATGACAGGACTGTACAGCATGCCAAACTGCACATAGAGCTGTATGAATTCCTGCACAGCTCAGCAGTGTAAACACATACACGGTCACACTCACGCAGGGGGCCTTTCAACTCGTTCCCACGTCTCAATCACGCAGGAACATTTCCAGCCCTGTAGGTAACATTTAGAACCATTTCTGCATTTATTCCGTTTTCCATTTCACATTTTCTTTGATCTGTTTCATCCTCACCAAATACAAATGGCATCAAACAACCGCTTTCCCGCCACCCTGTGAAGCAATGACATGACAAAACGCTGCCCTAATGCGAGTCTTCATCACACCCACTTTGAAAATGCATTAAATCGCAGTTAGAGCAACAGTATATGTTGCAAATGGAGATAAGATTTCTTTTATCACCAAAGCTCCTAGTAGGAATCCTTGTGACCTCATCGCCTTCAATGCAAGGGCCACTGTTAGCAGTGAAACGCAATCTACCCTATGGCAACTATTGTCAAAACACTCTAGTTCTTCGTTGAACACAGACTGTTAGCAGTTTCAGACTGTTAGCAGTTTCAGTCAACTGCCCGGACTTGATAAACCATCCTGCACATGACTTGTGATGTCAAATTTCACTTGCATAGTTAAGGATGTTAAGTACAAGGTAGTCTTCTGACTAAAGCTGCTCATTCGCAATTGCATGCAATGAAAAGTTATAGTTCCCCTAAAAATGTAAATGTACTCGGCGTCATATGTTGTTCCAAACCCTGATAACTGACTTCTGGGAAATAATGTTTGCAAACCTAATTCTATGCAAATATGGTGCGTCAAGCATGCATTGCATGATGGTGATGACATCAGAACCAATGATGTTTGACGTTGTGATGCACCATATTTGAATTTTGAAGGATGAAAGGAGAAATTAGCTGAAGATGAGAAAGTTTAGTGTTTTTAGAAAAACACATCTGGACAGTTTCTTCTTAACACAGTTTGTGATGGTGAGCAATTTGTCTAACCTCAGCCATCAGTATTTGGTGTCCAGTATTTATAATATATTGAGGAAGTTCAAAGCCTGATTGTTGAGCACAGTCGGGGAGGCACTTTGTGTGTCTTTTTAAGCTGTTAGTTTTGAGTTACTGCCATTTGCCCCCTAGAATAGAGCTTTGTGACTGTTGGAGAACTGTTGGAGCCTACATACACTCTCTTTCTCTCACTCTCTCCCTCACTCACTCACTTTCATCTTCTATATTTTAAGTACCGACCAGTATACAGTTGTACTTAATAATGACTGTATTGTTGTGCCATGCTGTTGAAGTGATGTTAAATAGTAGGGAGTATTTAAAGGGACTTAAAGAACGCCATACATGTCTGTGTTTGTTATTTTTAATATGCCTCTTCCTCTCTTCTTAAAAACAAACTGTCTTTTGTGAGCACGTTTCCCCCTCTCACTCTTGACACAGAAATGTAGCCACACCTTATTTCTTTCTCAGGCAGTCAGTGCTGCTTTTGTTGGGACGGCAGAACAGACCGGAATCCAAGTCGGCTACAAAACACCTGCTATTTTACACTGAGTCGGGGGGAAAGGGTGGTCCAGGTTCATTTAAGCACCGGCTGCAGGAAAAGCAGCCAAACTGTTCTCAGACCAGCACAAGAGTGTAGCGTTTCTTCACTCAGTTTCAGGTACAGTCTGTGCCACAGTCCGTCTTGTGTTCAGTTTTTCTTCCCGTCGTGCTACCTGCCCCGCTCAGACTGTTTTCTAATGTGTGGCCTTGGCAGCCAACAGTATTACACTGTGTCCTCATGTTACTCTCATCCGCTGTGAGAAACGAGAGGTCGTAAACGGGAGTGTGTGCCAAATGGAACTGGAAAGGAATTTTTAAGCAGTGACTGAAGTATTTATTTAACAAAATAATATGCAACTTCACTCTGATAGTTCCATTAACCTAGACGCACTCTGTTTACCGTCTTGGTACATTTAAGGTTATATAATGCAGTTAATTAGTGCAAGTTATTCTGAAGGGGAAAAAGATCTTCGGTTTAACTCTACAGCCAAATAGCTTTTTAGGCATTGTTATAGACTAATGCAGCCTCTCTGAAGTCTTGCCAGTAGCTCACACAGTCATTTAAAAGCAGGTAATGTAATAAAGATGACTGCAAAGATAGCAAATAACAATAGATTGAAAAGGAGACATTATCACTGGAAAATGTTGGAATGCTTTTAAGGGTCAAATTGAACAGTAGCACTTATAACCAACTCGGTTCCCAGCAGTAAATGCATTGTAAGACAGTTTTTTTCATATTTACATGTCCATGGTTCCATTACTCTTAATTCTATATATTCCATATATTTAGGTCTGGTTTTATTCTGTCAGTTCCTGTCCACATAAATAAAATGTTTCAGGTTGATTTTATTCCACATAAACAGCGCAAGTAGAAATCTTTAGAATAAGAGGACATTTCTTTATTTACAGACATTGTTTTCTAAGTTGCTAAGTTTTTACTGAAAATTTCTTCATTGTAAGCTCAGTTGTATTGCCATTAGTTTTTTGCTTAGTTGTCAAATATAAGTTTTGTGTTCTGTTTAAATAGAGACCGAGAACAAAACAAAGGAGGGGGAAGAGGAACCGCTTCAGCTGCCCAGGAAAAACCACAACACCTGGCATGAAGAAAGTGAGCGAGCATGTGTGGGTCCCGTACGCTGTGATGTGTCTGACCCCAGTCGCTTTATAAAGGGTCCTTTGATGCAGAGACAGGTCTGCTCTGGCAGGGCAAAGCTTTAGGTGTGTGTGTGTGTGTGTATTATTGTGTGTGTGTGTGTCGACCAGTAACTGTGTGTTATTGTGTGTGTGTGTCTTTGTGTGTGTCTGTGTGTGTGTGGGATTAGAGGGTGTACTTTAACCCATTTAGCACAGGGTCCTTGCCAGATTTTGTAGCTTAGCCAACTAATCCCTTTCTTCCTCTTACCCACAAGTGCCCACGATTGTGCTCTGTGTGTATGTTTGCATACTTTGTGAGACATTCTGTGTGTGTCTGACATTCTGAGTGCAAGATGAGATGAGAGGGAATTGGAAACTGTTTTCAGCGCCATTGATTGTTTCCGGCTTGTAAAACACGTCCCTGATAGGGTTTGAAACAGACCCATAAGTGTAACTGGACAGACCAGCTGACCAGCTGACTCTGTGTGTTTGGAGTGAATCCTCTCAGTCCATTCCTCGGTTAATGCTGGAACGTTTGGAGCTACTGAGGGGAATTCCATCTTAGTCTGTGATAAACACCTGGAGTGATAAGAAACATGATAGTTACTTCCAGTGGGATGTTCATGGGATCCACCACTAACAGTGTTAGCATCTGTCATTCATGTTAACTGTTTATCCACCAAGTAGTTAAGATGGATATTAGTTTGAACTTCTAGAACAAAAAGCCTTTTTTCTCAGGCAGAGTGACGTTTACTTGGCATGTGTTAGGTTACTGTCAACACTGGCTTATTTGTGATTGAGAAAATGTGTGTTAAAAGTGCCTGTTACAGTTCTGTTACTGTTGTCTGCTTGGCTGAAATTGTCTTGTGCGACATTTTCTAAATGTCACACAATGTGAGAGAGCTTGTGATTCTCACTGTTCTCTGTAGTGATACATGCTTGACTGTACTTGAACTGTTATTAAGAGATCTAATTCTTTGTTTTGTTTTTAATCTGAAGTTAATGTATTTGAAGTGGTCTTGAGTGTGTGTGTGTGTGTGTTTGTGTGTGTATGCTTCTGTCTTGCTTGGCTCATTGAAGGCTGGATGGATTCTGTTTGAGCCAGGGCTCTGTCACATTGCTTACGGCTGTGCGCTGTAGAAACCGGGTCAAGCAACTCGCTCTGCATCCGTCCTCAGCCCCCTTCTCCAGTCCTCTCTGCTGCACCACGAGGGGAAACTGGCTGTGAATAATCTGCAGGGGTTTATAATTAACCAGAGATGAATGTAGTAAAGAGAAAACAGAAGGAAAAATAAGCTTTATTGGTTACCCTCTTTTACCCAAATTGGCAGTCTGTCTGATCTGTGGTCAGAGCACAAATCTGTCTCTCCACCTACATAAAAAATATTAAACTGGTTTTAAGTTGTAAGTGCATTTTAAGTGTGTTGAATTTTCCATGGCTGCTCGCATTTGTATCTAGTTATGCTGACGCTTTGTTTGTTATGTCTGCTGCTGTCCCGCGGCCCCCTCGGGCTTGTGCCGCAGACCACACCCTGCAGCCCCCATCTGTGCCCGATTCTGCAGCCGAACACTGGGGTTGGCATTGGTACCGGGCAGTTTGTTAAGAGCAGGGCAAAGTTGGGCAGCCTGGGTGCCATCTGGGCTCCTTGCTGGATGGCAGCGCTTGCATGTAAGACACTCTCCTCCAAACTTCAAAGCGAGCCTCAAATACTGTTATCAGGAGGTCACAGAAGGACAGGCAGAGAAGATGCAGCTAAAGTTCACAGACGGGGTCTCAAACTAACGTACTGTAATGTATTCTAGATTAACACGACAAAGCACTTTCATAAAAGCTCTTACCTTCTCGCATTTCGGCAGGAAAGGCTGAAAAAAGCACTTGTTAAGGACTTTAATGCGGTGCATTGTGGGCTGCGTCAGTGTTTCTGTGCCGTTAAAAGCTCATTGAGACACAGAAGAGATTCTGCTTGCTGACACTCTGTGTTTGTTGTTCTCAGTGCCTGATTTTCACCATGAGAGCAAAAAAAATGAAGAATCTGGAGCATGAGGAGAGAGGTAGAAAGTGAAAGAAATTATATTTAATGTTACAGTTTGTGTGTCTCTGGATGAAAATCTTTTTCATTCACAGTGGATTAGGACACCGGATCATTTGTACTGTTCTCATTATAACTGTACTTCCAATATCAGTTGTACTGCTTGGAAAGTGAAACTGTTGGGCTAATACTTGGATGAGGTGTTTTGTCTTATACTGAGGGCCAAGTTTTAAGTTTAGGGGCTCTGTCCCAGTTTCCATACTTGTACTAAGTTGTACTTTTAGTGCACTGTAATACAACATTTATATCTAGATAAATGTATTACCTTTAGCTTTTATGTACTTTATTTTTAGGGGTGTAGCAATATACCAATGCCGCAGTTTGGTTCATATCATGGTTTTGGAGCCACGGTTTAGTCCTGTTCTGTTTGTTGTATGGGGTATGCAGCTGGTATATACATCTTTTGTTGTATTATTGTGGATCTGGATATCATTCATGCCAATGAATGTTTATTTTTAACTTTAAATGTGGGAAGATAAAAAGATATTATTAATGTTTCATCAGCTCAATGATGAATACACAGGCATACAACAGTACAACACATGGCATCCTCTGTAACTAAAGTCTATTGCTTTGGTGTTAGAGTTTAAATTTGCTTTGGGTAGCTTCAGTAACTATTGGCTGAAATTTGTTGGTAAACTTAGCAACGCTGGATGCTTTGCAGGGCCAACAGACAGTAGGCTCCGGTTTCTCCCTTTGGCTTTAATTGTTTGCAGGAGTTTCAGTTCATTACAGCACTAACAGCAAAGCAGCAAACTATTAACAGCTTTAGCCAAGGCCACCCAGTGGGCTTATAGCTCCCTTTTTTCCTGCTCTGTCCATCTGGCTCTGTGAAGAAGGGATGAAGGCTGAAGGGGGAGTGAGATTACAGCATGTCTCAAAGGGATGCGGAGCTCTAAAATGTTAGCCGTTAGCAATGTTTAAAGTTAACTGCTGACCGTGTGGCAGTGTGCTCAGTAATAAACACCTCACACTCACACTTCCCATGTGGAAGGTCACTTAAAACTGAGGAACATCTCAAGTCATCATGATTAGGAACATGCTGTCAAATTTTCATGAGGATCTCTAACACAAAACGGCATTAAACGGTCTGTAGCAAAACATTCACTATCCTGACCTTAAACCAAACTCTATTGAGGTTCTGTTAAAACTGAACATTGCAGATTCTGTCTCACCACATGGAAAAAAATAATTCAGTCACTATATTCTTCACTATATTGTTATTGGTGAGATAAATGAATAACTCTGCCCCAAACACACACACACTTATTGTTGTGGTCTGTTATGCTACTAATTTAATATTAGTAGTTATTTATTAAAAACAGTCCTTAAAAAAGTACTTTTTTTAGCTAAGGCATGTCAGGACTTGTAAGGGTTGTGGGTGGGGTGTAACATGTCGCTTAGACCTTTACCCAGGCAAGCTTAAGAAAGGGCTGCGGAAACTGGACGTGTTGGTATTCTGTTGAGACCGGAGAGTGGAGATTCGCTCCAGAGTCGGAGTGGGAAGACTGGAGTCCTTGAATTACAACACAAACACACACATGCAGGCAGAAGGAGTCCCACACATGAATAATTCAGCCACTCTCTGTGATTATAGCAGCCCACTGCTGTTTCTGCTCTGTTACTGATCACGCCTGTGCGGTCACCCTGCATAAATACTGCAGGACCTTTTGCCTGTTACGCCATATGAATGCCACAGAGCTGCATGCTTGTTATGCATTATGAATAACTTAGAGGTTTTGTGTCATGTTTATCTTTCTATAAGTCGGTTGACTTATACATGTAGACAGATGAAGTGGCTTCAGTTATTGGTTTGTTTTGTGCCTCTTGTGACTGAAAGCAAGTATAGATTATATTAAAGATATATATTAAAGATTTTACTCTGGCTCAGTTGCATTTGTTTAACATATTTCAATATTTTACTTAATATTTTATATCTAATAAAAACAGATTTAATATTAACTATTTGTAAGATATTTTATGTGTTTAAATATATTTTTTGAAATGGCATTTTCACCTGCTTAGTTGTTACTGAACAATGTACAATGTTATGTATATATTAGGCCATTTTTTTACATTGTATGTGAAGCTGAATTGACGCAGTGATATACAGTGATAAACTTTTCAGGCAGTAATATATTGCTGTCACATGATTTTTGTGTCACATGACACCATTTCGTTTTTTACACAGTTGAATTAACATTTAGAATAAATTGTTTCAAAATGTTTAAATCAATGTAACATGTTACAGCAGCATTTAATGTATATGTTAGATTTGCATACTGCACACAGCATGCATGCTTAATGCTGCCAAAACTGTGGTAATAGGCTAGTATGCTATTCCAGGCACAGCCACAGATTAGTATTTCATTCTGCGCTTTAGAGGCAGGCGTGTTTTAGCTACAGGCCAAACAACCAACTCCAAAAGAATCTGTAAAAAAATTAAGAAAATAAACTCTGAACTTGTACATTTTTGAATGAGTTGCAAACTTTTTTCACCAAGCATTTTACACATTTTTGACCTTTTCATCTTCCTGTTGTTTATAGTTTTCTCTCTTTCTTCTGACTTCAGGACTCCAGTGGCCTTCAGGCAGTGTCTGAGCACAAGTGCACTGCACAAAGCCACAAGGCTGTCCATGAGAGAGAGAGAGAGCAAAGAGATTAAACGTGACTTCAGAAATGCTCTAAAAAGATTCTTAAAAAGTGTTTTTATTTAATTGAGTAGGTGGAGAGACTCTTTGTACCCCCTGTATTGTGGTTTTCATCACCATTCTTTCTTCTTGCTCCAGCTGTAAGAAAAATATATATTTAACTTTTACAGTATATAAGAAAATGTATGTACATCTTCTAAAGGTTGTGACGATTCCTTCAGTTCTTGAGGCATGACTGACCTTTAGCTTTGAGAATATTTTTTTCCCCTAATTTTTTCCTCTACAGTGTCCAAAATAGATTTATTTATATATCTATAGTTATTTATCTATTTATTTATCTATAGTTTTTTGCTAAGAAATAGGACTTTTCATTTCAGTTACATCAGCTGAATTTAATTAATTGCTTTTTTGACTGTTTCAGTTACAAACCTTAGCAAGAACAACTGCAAGAATTGACTGCCTAAATGTACGCTAGGAAACGATCACAAACAAGCCACAGTCTCCCATGAGCCCTCAACAGAGTAAAATTCCCTCTCCTAGTTAACAGGGATCACGAAGCCCCCCTTTTTTTTCCTCCCTCCCTTTCTCTGTCTCTCTCCCCACCCTTTCGTCTCATTGTCAGTGGGTTTAATTCAGAGAAAGACGCTGTTTATTAACACCAGAGTAGCAGCATTGTCTCCATTGCTTGTCTCCATCATCCACAGCACTCCTGCTTTATCTGACTCTCATTACTGCTCTGGAAAGCGTCACAAAGACCCACTCAGATCTGTAGAACAGAGGGAAAGTGATCTGGTCTGCTCATGAAAGCACAGTAGCTCTGCAGACTCATTCAGAAATCCGCACACATGCAGTAATGCATGCAACGCCAGGCCTTTTCCAGCATGCAGATGCGGTTGCATTATCTTGCATTTTGTAAATTCTTTGTTAAAAGAGCGGAGAAGCTGACAGAGAAGAAACAGTGTCAGAGACGCTTTAAATTACAGTATGATAGCCAGCCCATGCCCACATGCTATTGTGTATTTGCTCATGTTTGTGAGGGGTTATGGAAGGTTCAGTGTAGACGCTGGCTTACTGTGAAGTTGCATTAGGTTGTGAGATTAGAGACAAACAGAAACTTTTCCTGTTCTCATGTAAATGAGTTATTGTTCAATAACCTTTGTATTGCATTCCTCTCTCTCTCATAGCTGCCATTTCCTGCCAGGTTATTAGATAGTCATTCATCTACCCTTATCTAAAAGCTTGTTTTCTTAGAGTTAGTTACATTTATGTTTAGAAGTACCATGACTTATTATATGATGTGCCATTAAACTCCAGAAATAAACAAGCCACCATACTGATCATTTGACAGTTTTATATTTCTAATGAAGCAAAAACCTGTATTAGATAACTGAAAGATTTTGATTCTGGCTCTTTTAATACATTGCTCGGCAATTGTAAACAGCCAACAGCTGGTTGAGACTCATGAACAAAATTACTTGGCATAAAAAAATAGTCCTACTTATGTGTAGCAGCATCAGTTAAACTAGTAAAGTCATTGTAACACATTTAACCAACACATTAATTATGTTTTTGCTGGATAAGCTTTTTCAAAGGCCTCCCACCAAGAGCATTAAATCCTGTTCAAGGCTGAGTTAAAGTTTTAATTACTATGTTTTTAATCTGTGATTTACTCTGTGTTAATCTGAAATCACAGTCTATCCAGAAGGAGATTTTTTCCAAGCAGGAACTAAGGGAATCATTACCCAGTGAAGGCTCATTCTAACCGGGCCTGCAAAACCTCATCAGTCCCCTGCCGGATGTTGTTTATACTGATCAGCAATTCCATCAGTTCTTGTTAAGCTGTTGACAGTCGGCTACAGTAACTGCTTGTATCCGGGGCCTCTCAGGCCACAGCTCTCATCATATACATTCATGTGACGACACAGTCAGTCACAGGGCAGGATGAGATTTCCCTCCAAATGTGTCTGTGGACTCTGTTCTGTGTCTCTTAGCTAATTGTTAGCTACAGCATTTACCCATAGTGACAAACGCAGTATTTTTATCTTTGTCAGTCTAATACAGAATTAATTTGCTAGGTTAAACCAGACACATGATTGGGTAGTAATGAAAATATATGAAAAACATAAGGCGTTTGTGTGCAGAATGCAGAATTAACATTCACCAAGAACTGATGAGAGTAACAAATTTTGGCATGTGAATTAAATGAGCTACTCGCTAAACACAAACATTAAAGAGAAAGAATTAAAGGAGATTTATAGTTATTAAAATATTTTTTAGAGTAAACTTAATTTGCGCTGCTGTTATGAGGGAAAATATGATGTTCATTAATCTATCTAGAATGCATAAAGGTTTATATTTAATCTAAAATGATTTGTGAACTGTTTCTTGCACTAAACAACAAATGAAACCACAAAGCCCAAAATCATGATTGCATGTTATGTTTGTGTGTTACAGATGCTCTGAAAGATGCAAACGGCTCCTCACTGATGCAGTGAAAAACAGCTCACCAATTCTAGTTGTCACAAGGATAAAAATACATTTTTGTAACAGGTAAGTTACAAAATATTTATGCCTGGTAAATTTTCTCAATTTAGCCTCTATTATTGGTTGTCTAAAGTTAGAAGACTGTTTACCCAAAAATGAACTTTTTCATTTTTCACTTTTTTCATCATTTACTTACTCTTATGTCATTCCAAACCGGTATGACTTTTTTTTCTTCTGTAAAACACCAAAGAAGATAATTTGAGAAATGTCTAAGTGGTTTTGGGTCCATATAATGGAAGTCAGTTGCTTGGCTACCAACATACTTCAAAATGTCCTCTTTTATGTTCTTCAGAAGTAAAAAAGTAATACAGGTTTTGAATGACATAAGATGTTGGATGTAAATGAGGGGAAAAAAAATCATCTTTTCCTTTAACTTAGAATGCTTCAGTAGTTGTTTAATACTCTGTCCCCCCTTAGACTCCTTTGCTGTTTTGTGGTGTTGACAACTCAGTCATTAGAAATTAATTAGCATGTTCCGCCCTCTGTTTGACCCGTGTTTTTACACGGTAGTCATGTGTGCCCCAACTGGGCAACACTCTACAGTCTCTATGTGCGTTCGCTCCCTGGAGATGGATGTAGATGCAGCAGCTGCGGGGATGTAATTTAGTCCTGTGGGCTGTTATCATTATACGCTGCTGGTGTTTGCGTAGTCTCATGCATTGACCAATAGAGAGGGCGATTGAGAGAGAGAGAGAGCAGGGGAGAGATTTTTTTCCCTCTGATGCATGTTTTTCATAATCAGGGTATATTGTTACATCCAAACAACCAATGAGAGATTAACGTTGACCCTTTTTATGAGAGCATGATATCAGCATTCCTCCATTGAAATTGATGAACCAAGTGACACTGGAATATTTTTAATTATTTTCTATTGCAGTCAAGTGTAATGTCCAGAAAATGTTTAAACAATATCCTCTGTTATAATTCATGCATCAGAGGGATAAAAAAATAGGCCGAACTAGAGAATGTTTGTATGGGAATGATGGAGGACATTACAGTGAAACATCAGAGGAGATAAGTGTTGTTTTCTGGATGTGAGCTGGAGGAAATGGCCTAAATCCCAACATTCCTGTCTTGGGTCAAACATGAGGCTGAGAGATCCTGCCAGATCTTCAGTTCCTGGAGGAATTCTCAGAACAATAGAAGTGAGTGTTTCTGAAAACATTAAGAACATTTGAAGACTGTACACTTGAAGATAATCGCACCAGGAACATTCAAGGAATGTAAGTCTGTTGGTGTGATGCACTTTACCAGTTCAACCATATTTGCTAGCCAAGAGTATATGGACACCTGTGTTACTTTAAAATCATGTAAATGTTTTTGCATTATTTGATAGAATAGTAAACCAATGTGCTGTCTTTTAAGTCATCAAATGTCTTGGCTGAAAGTCAACTGCCATTAGTTTCAGACACAGCCCATATATCCTTTAAAAACATTATAAGCTGTTGTGCTTTTGAGATGTTGCCATTAGCATCATCAGTTTAAAAAAATCCATACCAGCCACCCACAAATGTTTGTTAATTTTACCGAAAACAGGCCATGATGGTGAAATTATGTCGCGGTTTCACAAACATGCTGTCACGCCAGACACTCTCTTCCTCAAACAAACACATCTCTTCCTCATTTAGTAAATGACACAATGAGGAATTAAACCACATCTTATTTTAAAAATCTCAGTTTTCACATACGGTCTGTTTAAAGGAGGGTCGTTGTGCGAAGTGTATGGTGGAAAAGGGAAGCAGTGATGCTGTATTAGTGGTGCTTTGCACATTCTAAAGCTGCATTCTGATTTGCTGATTTTCTTTGCCTTGTTTAGTGCTCCCTCGGCATGGAATGTTCGTAGAACTGTACTTGACAACATTTGGAAATTCTCTGTAACGTTTTCACTGTAAAACCCACTTAAGTTGGCAAAATACTCCACTTTGAAGAGCACTTATGGTTCATTGGTACTCACCCTGGGTTGGAAGTTGACAGTATCTTCTCGTTGCGTCATTCCTACATTTTCTTGGAATGGAAAGAGGTAATTAGTCATGAGCCATAATAGATAGAAATTGCCTCTTTGGCAGCTCTCCTACTGATTATCATTGAGATCTTTCTGAAGCACTGGAGGTGTGTGTGTGAAATGCTTTCTGTAAGTGTTTGGTTATATACAATCATCCCGTTTGGCTAATAGAGTTTTAAAAGTACCATCAACCCATTAATTACAAAGCTATATAGCCCAGCATGAATCAATACAAATGATCTTTCTTAGCCAGGCAGTGCAGAGCAAGATAATACACATAACTTTTGACATGAAAGGCAAGCATGAATGTGCATCTCAACATCTGATGAGAAGCTACGTACGACTGTCGCGTTGTAGACACAATAGTGTGTGTTTCTGTGTGTACGTACAGTATGAGTTCAGAAGACGTGTGGGCTTTATCATGGATCTGCAGGAACCTGGAGAAGAACAGAGGCTGGTTTAGGTGTATGAGCAGAGATAACACGAGATCTCCTCAGGAGATGTTCTTGAGATGATTGTCAGGAGCGCATAAATAGTTCTTTGTTCTCCTTGTGTTGTCATGACTTATAGAAAGTGAGAACTGTACTGACAGGATGTGAAGGCTGTTTTATGTGTATGTTGTTGCAGGATGGTCATGCTGAGATTGTGCCTGAGGCCTAAGTCTTCCATATCAAAGCAGTGGTCAAACTCAAGCCCACACTGCTCTGCTGATCCTCTTCTCAGTCTCTCCAGTCCTAATGCATTTTGTTTTTCACTCAAGGTTCTTCTTTAGCCTTGATGTGAAGTTCATTTCCTACTATATTTTTCCTAATATGTTTAAGTCTGTGTGTGATTAATCAGTATGCGAGTGTTTTCAAAGTCTAGTGTGTGTTTCAGTGTTTAACTATTGCTTTACAAAGCAAAATTTTTTTAGTCAATGGCATGGCTCTGAGTTTAGAGCCTTTTTTGTCCGACCAATGACATTGATTTTTGCAATTCCTTGTGTGTGCTTCACCTTTAAATTCTGTAGTTTATATCTGATCACTGAAAAATGCAAGTTGGCAGCACACACTGAGAGATTGGATATATCTGATAAATTCTTGTACAGACGTGTAGCGTATAATTACACTCTGAAAACTCGGATTAGGACACCTTAGGTTTTCCAGAGATTTATATGTGTATATGTATATATACATTTACATTTATTCATTTGGCAGACGCTTTTATCCAAAGTGACTTACAGTGAAATCAAGGTACACATATTTTTTATCAGGACTTTCCTTCCCCTGGGATAGAACCCACAACCTTTTGTATTCTCATACCAAGTGATTCCCATAGCCCATTATTGCCATATATTACATTAGACACAATGTATATTACATTAACATTAGTTGTTGCCTTTTCCCCCAAGTCTATGTCTTTAAGATTAAATGGAGGAAAGTACAATTCCTTCAGCACTGCAAGCTCCCCACAGAGCCTTTAAAAATTTCATTTAGCAGCAGATCTCAGTAGCTTTACTGTAGGCTTTAGCTCTTTCAGACTCAATGTACTGCAATATATTTTCTATCACAGGCATCCCTCAGCCTCTGATTGTGTGCCAGTGCAGTTTGTCAGTAAGCCGTATGTTCTCTCACGCTTGTGCCTGAATGTCAGGATGTTGCTGTCTCCACAATCACTGCAATTTTCAGCTGTCGACATGCTTAACTTGAGGGACAAATGCAGGAAAGATGAACTGAGGAGAGTTTTTTAGCTCTGTAATGTCAACACAGCACAAACGCAGAGACGTTACATCGCGCTGATTGTGCCGAGAGACAGATGCTGCTCTTTGTTTCTGTGACTAACTTGCTCAATTAAAACAATTCTTGGAAATCAGAGAGAGATAATTCTACAATTTTCTGACTGAGTAAATATGCGTTTTTTTTGTTTCAGTCTTCTCTTATTTTATTTGTTCTTTTGTTTTTTAACACCAACAACCTCCCAGGGCATCCTAGCAACACCCTAACAACCAGTCAGAACATCCAGAATTGTGGTGGCAAGTATTTCATAGATACTTTTATAAAATAGATACTTTTGTGATAGGGTCACAAAATTGTTGTATTTACGTTTATGCCTACAGCCTGTATTCTCCCCATGTCGTATTATCTGTTGTTCACAGCTCTGACAGATCCTGTTTTGTTGTTGCTTTCAGTCTCACGCTTTGACCTCAGTGACCTCTTAAAGTTGTGGAGGGGCGTAACCCTGAATGTTGGAGGCACTGACCGTAACGCATGTGAAAGCACACAGACAAAGTCATACAGTCATGCACACAGTAGGTGACTCAAAAACACGCACCATTGACAAGCATGCGTGTTGCTCCTCCAGCCCCATTCACAGAATGCCGGCTGTGTGCACAACCTCAAAGTACCCTTTTTCTGCCCACTGTCTGAGTGTGCAGTATTTTGAGTCTTGGCAAGCCTAATTGGATGAAGTGGAGCATGCTGTAATGTGTTGTCATGGTGAAGCAGTCCTGAGCTGTAATGTGATTTGCAGTAGTGGCAGTCAAGCTGTAAATTGTCAATGACGGAGCTGGAAGTGTCAAACACACGCCGTGACCCAAACAAAGGTCCGTATCGCGCTGAGCCCGCTATCCAATACGGATACAGACCATTGCCAGCTGATCTGGACCGTCTCGCACGCACATAACTAAAACACACACCACACCACCACATAAACAACTGGCCATTGTGGAGACAGGAAGTAACTAGAGCTGAATTGATCAGTATTGATGGGCGTGAGTCTGTCAAGCCATAATGTCTCTTGCCGCAGGAAATGTTTGTGTGGTCGAGCGTGTCTTCTCTCAGCGCTTCAGTATGCTTGTGATGTGTGTGTGTGTGTCTAATAGGTCAGAGACGCACATAGTTTCAATGAATGTCAATGAAACTGAACAAATTTGAATTTGTTCATATTTTGTTTACTGCATGTTGTTGACTGTATACAGTCTGTATACAGAACTGTTTCTGAATGAATTTATTGCAGTTCATTTATCTCTATATTTGTCTCCCCTCTTCATGATTAGTTAATCAGGACAGCCATAATGATAATCTTGTTTACTTTTTCGATTAGTTGTGCCAACCTACTATCCAAGCAGTGTCTGTGTGTGAGAGATAACCCAAAAATCATGAGTAAGCTGTGAATCAGCCTTAATCTTCCTTTGATGTCTTATACTGCGAGAAAGCATTTCAAAGATGTGTGTGTGTGTGTGTGTGTGTTACTAGTATGAAGGCTAAAGCAGCAACTGTCAGCTCGTACCCATCAGCTATGCTATAACTCTATTGTTACAGCAGTAAGGAGACTGTGGCTAGATGCCTGAGGGTTGGCACACACACATAGCCTTACCGTTATTTTACACATTTACGATGTATAACATTTAATTCATAATATAAAACCCAGAACTTATTTTGTCATAGGCCATTTTTATCATTCGCTCACTCGTATGATTCTCCAAAATTCAGTCTAACATCCAGTCACACATAAAAATGACTTGCTGACATACTGTTGCTCTGCTGAGCTGCTGTTTCTATAGTTCTGTAGGTCTTAAAGGGTTGTCTGTTAGATCACTTCATCTCCTGACAGCTTGTCCCCGCCCACAAGGGTCAGATGACTAACCTGCAACTCACAGCTTCTTTTGTACAGGGACTTTACTGTATTTCCTCAGTAGTTCGTTTACGTACACTTGAGGGAAAAAGGGACTTTTGCTTTTGGAAAATTTCCCCAATCATAAAGGAGTAGTTCTCCCAAAAATTAAAAAGTTCCATCATTTACTCAACCTTATGTCATTCCAAACCTTGTGACTTTGTCTTGTTAAACACAAAAGAAGATATTTTGAAAAATGTTTTAGTGGTTTTGTGTCCCTGCAACTGTGGTCAATGAGTGCCATGGTTGTTTGGTCAATGAGTGCCATCGTACTTCAAAATGTGCGCTTCATGGTTAAATGAAAGCCGTAGATGTTTGGAATGGCTGAGGGTGAGTAAATGAAGAAGGAATTTTTGTTTTTTTGTTTCAGCTGTTCTTTCAGGACCTAGTGAGCTGCTTAGACAACATGTTTGAGCATCACAGTCATGTTGGAAATATTTGACGTTCACCACAACACACTTGCTTTCACAATCAAAACCTAGTAAGCTGTCTACAGAGATTGCACTATTTTTGAGGAAGTGTAAATTTATTAATATATGTGTAAATGTATGTGAATTTGCTGCTAAATTTGAATATTGTAACAGCTAATGACAGCTAATGTGAATCTGTCACAATGTGTTTTTCCAATCAACACAGACCAATCAACACAGACCTGTTTGTATGTCTGGTGTGTGTGGACTGACCTGTTTTTCCTCTGCCCTGTTGTGTACTTGCACAGTGTGATTAAAGTGTGACCCGAACAAAGCAAATCGCGTGTTTGTGCTGTTGTGTTTAGGAGCCCTCAGGACAAACCAGTGTTTCAGGTTTTGTTGGCCTTGAGCGAAATTCAATTTCCCTTCTGTGTTTTTACAGCCTAGATTCTGGTTTGCTAATCCAGCTGATCAACTTGTGTAAATGTCTCCACGTTATCTTACAAAAGCAGCGATCAGTTGTTTGTATGCTTTACAAGGTGGCGTGCAAATGTGCATTGCGTGCCTACTTTAATATATGGGTCAGTGTTACATGCTAGCGGGATATTCCTAGAAGCTTTTTATAAAAGAAGTAATTGCATTCATTTTTGGTCAAGTGCTTACTCAGATTATAATACTCTCACTGTTACAATTACTGTTACACCTGTGTACTGTTTGATCCCATGCCAGATGGCTCACATTGGGATTTCTTAGTAAGCGCCTTTTCTTTTGAGGTCTGCTGGCATTACTTTTACGCACCTGGGTGCAAACATCCCAAATTCGTCCCCTCAGATGCGTCCGTCTATGTAAGTAAAGTGTGTTTACTGATTAGTGTGCTTCTGAGTGTGTTCTACAGACTCTTGCCCTGTGGCTGGCTCACACAACTGATCCCTGATCTACAGTTCAGGTTTGCATGTGTGTGTTATTGATTATTTTTCACTCTCACAATTGATTGTTTGCCCCCTTGATCTTTGCCGCTTATCTTAGTGATTTAAGGGGATCATGATCAGCGCACATGAATCTGAGGCGAATCGTAAGTGGGATAATGACCTTCCTCTATCCACCGTGACCCTCATCAGTCATTCGCTGAGTTGCTTCACACCCAGTCAAGTAAACCCTACAGGGCCAAAGCGCTTCCACCATCTTTTCCTAGTCTTTCCTTTTTAAATGTACACAAACAGCTGCTACAACCAGAGGCCCGTGTCTGACACCTCAAAAAACAAAGTGACAGGAAATCAATGGAGGAAACAAGCTGTGCTGTGATTGACAGATCCTGTCCTGGCAGTCGGTGGCATGTGTGCGCCGAGTCATTGGCTGTAGGATAGATTTGTGTGAAAGAGGGCAAGCAAGATTTAAAGCCTCAGGGGTCACAAAACAGCACCAGCCTTTGTCTTTAGCTGTCTGATGAAAGGATGAAGGAGAAGTGTAGGCAGCACTGAAACAAAATTGTAAGGACTGTTTCAAGTCAATGAATTTGTAAATGCTCACAGGCTCCATTTGTATCCATTATTAATATCGAACCGGAGCTGAACAGTGCAGAATATACATGTTTTTCCATTGCATAAATTCCTATGAAAAATTTTCCATAAGATCAGGTTGGAATATAGATAACAAAAATCTCACGCAATCACAATATGTACTATAATCACTCAGTTGTCAAACCCGATTAACACAATTGTAACGCCGTTAAGATCCTAGTATTAGCATCAGTGTTTACATCTTTTTGTGTATGTGTGGTCTCAGTTTGAATTARCATCTAAGCTAATTACTGTGTGAGCAATTAAAAACAGTTGAGATCTGGCACTGAGTGCAGGCCTGCTTCCCAGGAGCATGTTAGCTTATAAAGCATCTGTGAACTCTCACATGTGATCTTTTTTCCCAGCTCATTTAGGCACAGGAAAACTGCATTTTACAGACTCAGAAATGAATTTGGGAAGAAAGGTCTTGTCTTATGCAGCTGTTGTTGTGAACTTGGCCTGTTTTGGCAGAATGTTGGGTTGTGGCGTTAGCCAAATGTGCAGGGCGAAGCTTTTTCACACACTCGCCTTGAAGTGCTTGTTTAATCACTAAAATGAAAAGCCACCGTCAGTGCAGCTCTGTGGCTGCGCTTCACAGTACATTTGAACTTGGCGACTGTTGCCAGTGGCAAAGCTGAGGGCAAACGCTATGAATAAATACAAACAGTTTTTAATGAAAGAGTAACTGTTCTGTAGTTCTTACTGGATTGCATTGAAGTTCCCTAGATCAGTTTCATTAATAAACCGTTTTGAACATTGATAGCCATGAGATAAATAATTTAAGTGTTAACTGTTAAGTGTGTAACTTAAGTTAATAGTTTAATCTAATAATTTAACCTAGTGTAATGGTTTAACTTAAGTTAACATTAACGTACGTTAAGTTGTTTTTAACACCAACATCACAAAAATATTTCATCGCATTGTAAAACTGTAAAATATAGTCAGATAAGAGTTGTGATATTGACTGTTAAAGCATTTATAGGTATAGATTTTTCTCACTTATTATCTCGGATTTTGCTCTTGGATGTGGATTAGAGAACTTTCAAGTCTTCTCATAGCAAATGATGTTTGTATGTTTCAAATCAGTCACTTTTGTTGTTCTGTGAAAGTTAGGGTGCTGCCTTATGAGGCAGTAGACATCAAGTGAGCTTTTTTAAATCAGTTTTGAGGAAACAGTCATCTTAAGACTGACCTAGAAACACAAAATAATGGAGAACATTTTCCTTGGAGAGGAGGTTCTTTGGGGAGGATCGAGCCTCAATGTCACCCAAGAGCCATGATGTATGAGCAAAACATTGTAGGTGGTATTTATTTGGGGTGAGGGGTAGGCGTTCCATTCTTAGGCCAGTGTTTAGCTCTCTGAAACATGCCATTGATATGAGTAACAGACGTGTCTCATAAATGATTAATACTGTAATACAGCCTTCTTATCACAGTCACAGAGACAGGCTGTGGATGCTGAGTTGAATATGTGGGTGGATGAAGTACAAAAAGAGAGACAGAAATAAATGTAGATGCTATGAAACTGCATAGATTAACAGGCTGAGCGGTTTCTCACAGTTACTGAACTTCAGTGAAGCCTGATTCCATCTGACTTTTCATAATACAGCGAGTCATTGGAATTCAAATTCCCTCTCTGGGTTCCTCCGCCACAAAGCCTGTCAGATTTCCTCTCTTCAATCTGCGCTGTTTGCTCTGTCTCTACCTCTCCCTTATATCCTGTCTTTTTGTGTTTGTCTTGTCCTTTGGCTTCCTGTCAGATTCGTTTTGTCTTTCGTTCCAGTGTGAGGGACGAAGAGACATGGAGATGCAGAAACTTCAGAGGGTTTCTCTTTATGGCAGAGTTTATAGAGAGTCTCATTTACAGGCTAGGCTAAATCACAATCCTCTGCTTTGCCATTCTCGGTTAAGCCTATAAAACAGTTCACCTGTTTATACACTCAGCAACTGCTATTAGTAATCTAACACAGAGCCTGTGTTATGTAACCTTTTTGTATGCAATTGAATGTGGGCACAGTTCTAATCTTTCTAACTAAATCAGCTATCCCTCAGGTGATTGGATGCTTTGCCCTGCTGACCCAACAACTGATATAAAGATGCCATCTGTTACACCTGTCATGTGACCAAGGTGATGGTTTGTACCCTATTAGCAGTCAAATAGTGCACACACTTAGTGCTATGTGGCCCATCAGCCAGTAGAGGTGGGTGTGGTTATGTAGGGGTGGGGCATAACCACTGCACTTGTTAGTTGGAGTAACTGTTGACTGACACTTCCTTTCAGTGCTTTTCAAGCCATTGTTGTTGTGCTAAGCTGGTCACAATGTTTAAACATCCCCGTGTCCTGATGTTTGATATACAGGCACAGATGTTACCTTTCACATGCCCCTACAGTTTCGGTGAGCTCCTGAGATTAGTAAAATAAGGGGGAAGTTAAAGGTTGTTTGTACCATTGGTCTTTTTGTCAGTTTACATTATCAGTTTATCCTGCGATCGACACCCCATTTTGAAGTTTAACATCTGCTGTTTCACATTATACTACATTACCCAAGGGCAACTGCTAGGTTAGCATTAACGACTGAATGTGACAGTTTTCAAAGGTACTTTAATACATGCTTTTTACCAAGGCCATTGTATTTTCAACAGTTATTTTAAAACTGCTGTAATGTCTCTTTCCTTAGATTTTGGACTGTCAGTAAGAATATTATCTGTGGTATTGAAAATGAGGGCACACATTCAGAAGCAGTGAATAATGGCTCTTCACTGTATTTATGGAGTGCTTATATGCATAATTACGCTCAATCAGTGTAACTGAGAGAAGTTCTTGGTTCTTAGAAGAGGGAAATTTGTGGCTTAAAGACAGAATAACTGCCAGCAGAGTAATAGAGATTAGTCTGAAGGAAGTAATAAGAAATCCACATCTGAAATTCTTTCACCTCGCTTCTCTTACCAGCCTTGTCTTTCTGATCTTTGTCTTTCAGCTTCATTTTTAGTTTTATTAGTCATTCTCTCAAAAGTTTGGTGAATCTAAAATTGTGTATGTGGTTTTTGTAAGGCTCATTAAAAATGCATAAATTCTATGCATAAATATTAGAAACAAATTTCTAATAGTAAAAACAAATTTATAAGTTTATAAGTAAAGAAATGTATAAGGTAAAGGTTTATTTATAAGTAAAGAGAATAGGATTCCACATTACAAATGAATTGTTTTTGATACACTAAGTGTATACAAATGTAATATTTGTGCTATGTTGTAATGTACCAATTCTGTGTTTTTTTTTTTATTTGCAGGTCTCTGATTTGAGTGACCAGTAAGCTTGGCTGTGATTGGAGAATCAAAGAGGGTTTGTCCATTCTCACCAAACAAATGAGTATGGGAGAAAGAGGAAGCAACCAAAGTGTGGAGTTTGGCCATCCCCTCTTCCTCTCAGTAATCACCAGCAGTCTCGGTCGAGGATGCTCTCTTCCACAAGACCCCTGCTGCCCTCTTTGGACCTGAGATTACACTGGGACCCGTGAACATGTACAGAGACACAGGGGTGTGTGCCACCCCCCTCTCCCAATCACTTCCTCCTCCTCTCCTCCGTCTACCTCTCCATAATGGCCACTCATCCTTGGGCGATCCAGCCCCGGTCCGTGTCTCTGTGCCTAAAATGGGGGTTCGAGCACGGATTACAGAGTGGCCCCCACGCAGAGCACTGTCACGAGAATCACTGCTTGAAAATGGCCAGAGCAGTCATCAAGATGATCTCAACGGTGAAGATGGGTTCACGCATGGGGGCATGACAAAGTTACCCCAGCGAGGTGGCACAGACGTTGGCTTCCTTGAGTCTGTGGGTCGGATGGAGGTTCCAGGCACACCCCCACGGCTTCGAACTCCAGGATTTGCTCCATTACGGCAGCGGTCCAACAGCGAGATCACATTGAGCGAACAGGATGAGGCGGAAGTTGAAGGCCGTTTGTTCCGGGAATATGGCAGTACCTCTTCCATCAATGTGCAGGGAGTGTCAGAACAAAGCTTTTTTGATATGCTTAGCCAGTTTCAACAGGAACGACCAGATCAGCGCAGTACAGCCCCCGCCAAGCTTGGAGAGCTGCTTGGTGCACCAACTTCTTTAGATGGAGCTGCCTCGCATGCCTATAGTCCACGACCTGAAGACCGTCCTGAGAATCGCGTACGCAGAAAGAGTGGGGGCACAGAGGCATCTTTTGGCACCTCCTCCTTATTCCGCAAACTCCGCAGCTCCAGTAGAGGTGAAACGGAAACTCCACGGGGTGATGCAGATGACACCCGAGCCTTAGAAACAGCATCTTCCAAACCCTGGCTCTGTGTGCGCAGTTTTGCCCATTATGATGCTCAGAGCATCCTTTTTGACTTGCATGAGGCAGTGGCTTGTCGCAGCTATGCTGCCCAGCGGAGAAACACGGCAACCGGAGCATCGGCTGCTTCCTCCGCCACTTCTTCTGCTGCGGTTTCCTTGGCGGTTTCTAGAGCTCTTGCCCTGGGAGGTGTAGAGCCCAGCTTTTCCAGCACTGATGACCTCAGTGTTAAAGACCTGTCAGAGGGCTCAATCCTAGGCCTGGAATACTTGGAACAGGCTGGTTCATCCAACATAAACTCAAGTTCCCAGTTGTTGCTCAGCTGCCCGCACTTTATTAATGAGACTGGAAGCTTTGGGGAGCGTAACGTCAGCTTCCTGAGCTCATGGGCGGAGCGGGGAGAGTCTGGCATGATGGAGGCCAGGTTGCGTCCACGCTGCAGTAATGCCAGTGTGTCCAAACTTGAGGCGACGCCAGAAGCTCAGGTCATCAGGTTAGAAAGACTGCAGCAGCACTGCATTGAGCATGTTGACCTAGGTGCTAGATACTACCATGAGCACTTCTATGGGAAAGGTAGGACATTGTTCATTTAGCCTATATCTACATAGCATTTATATCTGTAGATGGATGTTTGTCTTAT
This sequence comes from Yasuhikotakia modesta, assembly GCA_036877545.1. NCBI lineage: Eukaryota > Metazoa > Chordata > Actinopteri > Cypriniformes > Botiidae > Yasuhikotakia > Yasuhikotakia modesta. The sequence continues at coordinate 33,162 of JBAJNP010000407.1, read as the reverse complement.
ATGTGATTGTTGGCTTATCTCACTACCTTACTTATTACTTCACTACCCAAAATTGCATTTGAAATGCACCCAGTGGATGTGAAGTATGAGGACAGTTCACACACAGTAACTGAAACTAGATTATAAAACATTACGTGTCTTGTACTATCAAGCAGTAAAAGCACAAACTGTAAGTGAAGCTATACTCCCAGCATATATCTCACTACATCTGCCTCTAAAATGTTCTAAAGGTCTTCCTTTCCAAAATGCCAGTGTTATATTTAATAAAAAACCCACAATGCCTAAAAATAGCAAACTCGTCACATCATAGCCACACTGGATAAATCTTTGCAGATGTAGCTTTATCTGAATGCTCCTAATTACATGTCTGTGTTTATTATGAAGATTTGCCCAGATAAAGGTTAACTTTTCAGAATTAATTTCTGTCATCCAGTGATTTTGGGAAGTTTGTTTCTATTGGCCACCAGGGTGCATGCCAGAGGAGACCAGATATTGTTGAAGGCGACGAGTGTAATTTCGGCGCCACTAGCCTCATCCAACAGAATTGCAAAATTAATTGAGGTTCCAAAATGTTTTCTTTGGTCGAATAAATGGATAGCCCTGCCCCTAGGCTGGTTCTATTGGTTGAGGCTTATACTGATATTGTTTAGGAATGCTCAAACAAACGCCAATGTTATGATAGCCCCTCTTTGTGGTTTTTGGGAGAATTAGCCTACCAATTGATACTTGTCTCTCTTATTTTAGGATATTTTGAGTATTTTAACAAGAAAATTACACATTTAACCTTTGAGCTGTTTCTTAAAACGTTTCATTGTGGTCTAATCTTCACATGTGGGTGTTAAATGTTTAACTTAAGAATTCGTCACAAGCAGCCGAGGTATGTTTCCTTGTGGCGCCAAGTACCTCTTATCAGCAGTTAATGTGTGCTTCATTTTCCAGTGTATCAACACCTTATTTGAGATAGTAGAACCTCAGTGTGTGGATGCGTGGAGTTCCAACTGAACTGTGGTACTGATTTGGCAGTCATCAGTCTGGAACAATCATCCTGCGCAGTATCAAAACTTTGCTGCCAATCTTTGTTAAAAAGCCCATATCTGCACGCTTATGAAACATATAATCCTCTCATCTCAAATTTCCTGAGCTTTCAGTACCCTCGCAAAATAGTTATATCCTGTGTTGAGACACTGGCTTGACAAATTGCAGAAATGTTAGACTAAATGCCAAAAAGAAACGAGTGGAAAATCAAAGCAGCACAGTTTAAAAATACTACTAGTGTAAACTCTGCTATAATTGGGCTTAACATTAAATCATAGGGTATAATATTGTTTCCCATATGCATATTAAAATAGGAAGCGACTCAACAGGAAAACAAATCCATATTTATATTGTGTTGTGCTGTTTTCCTTGCTGACTGCTCACAGAATTTAATACCGCACAGCTTGATGGAAAGATGAATTGCTCGATTTGCATTTTTTTTAAGATCAGAGTTGGTTTAAATCATGAACTGATAACAATGGTCAGATAACTCGCTTCCTCTTTGAATCACTGATCGCTCATTGACCACAGGTTATTATGACTGGACGTGGTCTGGGAAGTTATTGTGTCATGCGTCTCATTGTATTATGTTTTTTGTTTGGGAGTTGTATTGGATTTGAATGCTCACAGTACCACAGGAAGTCCCACAGCCAACCGGACATTGACTAATTTGACTCATTTATCCCACTGTGACCTCCTCTAAACAATGTTAAAACGTTTCTTTATAAATGTCACTGTTTTGTCCCCTGTGTCTATTCCTTACATGTCTCATCCTTCATATAAACATCCTGTTGTTTTAATCCTATTAATGATATTCTATGTATTATTTTTGTTTAACTAATTATATTAATCTGTCTTTTATGTGTTCTTATTTTTTCATTTTCTCTCTCTCCATCTCTGTCTCTCTCTCTCTCTCTCTCTCTCTGTCTGTCTTTCTGTCTCTCTTTTCACAGAGCACTGGAACTACTTTGGTACTGATGAGAAGCTGGGGCCCGTGGCTCTGAGTATCCGCAGAGAAAAACTGGACGATACCAAAGATTTGAAGGACCAGTATCAGTACAGAATTATCTTCCGCACCAGTGAGGTGTGTAGTCTAATGAAATGCACATGCATGCTGTGTGATAACAAACACTGTGTGTGTGTGTGTGTTTGTGTGTGTTTGTAAGTGTGTGTGTGTGTGTGTGTTTCCTGTGGTCCATTTCCTCCGGCCAAAAGAAATAACCTGTGGTTTGATATTATCATTGTGCAAATTTCAGTACCTGAACCAGACAACAATGCGCTACACAGTTCAGCGCTATGTGAAGCGTTAAAGTTAATATGTAACATGTGAGATTCATTATGTTTCTTTTTTAACACATTTTGGAATTTGGCATTGAAAGTTTTAGTAATTTATTTGTAAATTATATCCAGATGGGTTGTTTAACAAAAGTCACTTGCATTCTGTATGGTGTAATTAAACACAGGCTCAACAAGTATGAAATATTACAGTGTTTGCATGCCTGTGCATTTGTGTGGCTATTCTATGTGGCTATTCTGTCTAGTATCTAAATGCATTACATTGTGTGTAAAGCCCTTTAAACACCCCTGTTGCCATGGCAACCAGAACGCCTTGTTTTCCATCATCGTTATTAAATAGAAAATGTTGCTAACAAATAACTTTTCTCAATATTACCTTAAAAACACAAAAATGGCACTAGGGAGTGTTAAATAACTTATTGCTCTGAGGAAAAAAAATCAATTTTTCTCCAAAACTTGAATAGATCATCTAAAGAAGATAAAAGTAATTTCTGCATGTGTTTAATGATGCAAATAGTTGCAATGGTTGCTGTGTTTGAAAAGTGCTGAGCTGTGCTGCTATGACTGTTGCTGTACTAGCTCTCGTCAGATTACATGGCTGCCTGGACACATTAACCATCTTTGAACAATGCAGAGACTTTGGTTTAACACACACACACGTTACTATGAGATTTGGTCATAATCATCACCCAGGCACTTGTTTCTAAATAACTTGATAACACACAACAAAGGCAACATTATTATGGTCAAAGGTTCGATTAGAAGTGTTGAGAGGGTGGCTGTCCATGTGACAGATTTTATGACAATTTTAGATGTGTGACTTAAACTACAGACAGTAAGAAACAAACCAGAAAGTTCCTAGAATTGTTCCAGGCATTTATACTGCTTTCATTTTTCATATACTGCAATAGCACCAGCGTATGAAAGCCTAACAGAGAAGTGAGCTGCAGCATTCAGTGTATCAGAGAGTCAGTGGAGAAATGATGCCACACAGTGGCACTTTTGGACACCAGCAGCCATTTGCCATTTTTCAGTCCTCATGGCCTGTCACATGATCTCAAGATGTTTAGTCTTATGATAATAGTTGGCTTGTGTTCTCTCCACATGGCTGCCGCAGCTTGTTACATTACGAGGAGCGATCCAGGAGGACGCGGTTCCGTCCACAGCGAAGCACGGGACAGTTCGTGGTCTGCCTTTGAAGGAAGTTCTAGAGTATGTGTTGCCGGAGCTCAGCGTGTCCTGCTTGCGACTGGCTATCAACACGCCCAAGGTCACGGAGCAACTTCTGAAACTGGATGAGCAGGCGGTGAGTGATGTGTGAGGGGTGACCGGTTTTAAGGTTTGAGGAAGTATCTGTCGTCAGCAATTTGAGAACTAGAGTTCTGGAGTTTTTGAAGAAATAGTTCACCCAAAAAGCATGTCTGCTGCGTATGTGTCCACAGCTCAGTCAGAAACACAAAGTAGGCATCCTACTGTGCCGGGCCGGACAGAGCACCGAAGAGGAGATGTACAACAATGAAGAAGCTACACCAGCGTTCACCGCCTTTCTCGAGCTGCTGGGAGAAACCGTGTGTTTGAAGGGTTTCAACAAATATGCTGCCCAGCTAGATACCAAAAGTGAGCGTTAGTCTCTCTCTTAGAGTGTGATTAGTTAAATAAAAATTAAGGAATTATATTGTATCTGTTCTGTGTTAAGAAATTTCCTGTCTTGCCTTTCACGTTTACATTACGTTTATTAAAATTTTTAATAAAAAAATTAACAATTGAATTGACAATATTAGTATTTTGCATGTTCCCTTTAAGTATTTGGGGTACAGACAAAAAAACATTAAAATATAGTGTTTATTTTCTCTGTTGGTTCGTGATATTTTAGCATGATTTAAGATTGTTGAATGTTTGTTTTGAGAACCATATATGTATTTCTTTATTTTACAGTAGTGTAATGTTGTAGTTTGATGTTTACTTATCTGTGTGTGTGTGTGTTTAACAGCGGACTCAACTGGAACACACTCTCTGTATACCACCTATCAAGACTACGAGATCATGTTTCATGTGTCCACTATGCTTCCATACATGCCCAATAATCCTCAACAGGTGAGACCCACACACTCATCCATGCATGTTATTACATCAAAGATCCTGTACAGAGAGGCATGACCCGACTTATCCCGGCCTACTTCTCCCACCTGGAAAAATCGAAAAAGCCAGGAACATTGTTCACATGCTCTTCATTTTCTTTGCTTTGCTCATATGTGCCAGTGCATTTACTGTGGGTTCTGCATGTGGCAGACCTAGTTTGCTGGGAAACATCTGGAAAAGTATTCAAGTTTATGGAGTGCAGCAGTAAATCCAGGGGCAGTTCAGCATTTTTTTATGATGTTGTTGTGAACACAAGTGGCCGCAGCTTCTGGCTGTCCACTTTCTGAATCTGTCTTTTAGTTATATTTGATTAAAGGGATTGGTCTCACCCTTTCGTTTCTTGCGTTTGTTTTTTGTCAGGTTCGTCTCTTCCTCCTGCTTTTTTAAATACTCTTTGATGTATGAATCAGAGCAGGGCGTTGTTCTCTCTGCTGTTTCCATACTGTTGATAACAATCTAGCGATGTTGAATTGACTGTTTCAGGTAGCGTGTTTGTGCAAGTGTGTGAGGCAAATGGGTTCATCTTAAAAACATAATATCTGGTTTACAAATTCAACTTGTGTGACGTATTTATGAGTAACATCCAATGTTTAGTAAAAAAATATGGGTGAGACTCAACTGTATTCATAGGATTTTGTTTCTCATGGTGGTTTTTGAGGTGATTCCCATTTCATTTTTTTTTTACTGCTAATATAAAGAAAAACGATTTCAAAAAAAGTGTGCTCTGATGAATCATATGCAAAGAGACGTTTTATTGCCCAACTATGTAAGGTCAATTGTGATATGTTGTCTTTAAAGCAGCTGTAATTTTTTGTGCTAATGTTAAAATACATTTTTTTAAGCCAGCTAAATGTTTAGTTTACTATCTGAGTAAGAGTGCATGTTTACAAAGACGTTCTTGGGTTCATTATTGTGCTGTTTGCTTAAGAATGTTTAACATGTCAACTTCAGTCTTGACCAATAGTGTGAATTTGGGGCGTGACTTTTTAACTGAAAGGGGCGGAGCATTTGGGAAACGTATGACAATAACCTTCCATTAGGTGGAACAGAAGTGATACACTAACTTTGGCCAAATTTATCTGCATCCCTCTTAGACAGCCTGCAGAGGGCAGTGTTCCTCTGTCAGATAACAAGTAACAGCAGCACATACACAGACACCTACTCACAAGGGAGTGTGTTGTAGTGATTAAGGAGCAACATAACAGAATGTCAGGGTTGTAGAATAATTTAGAGGTACAGAAATGTCCCCTCAGGACTCGCTAACAAGAAATGGGTGGACCAAAGACCTGTGTTTCCATGGTTTTCCTTTGTGTGCAGTTGAACAGTAAGCTTCTGAACTGTATGGCTTATATAACGGATACCCTCACACTGTTGTGAATGGGCAGGCAGACTTTGTTGTTTCCTAACACATACAGATACATTTTTTCATGGTCTGTTTGTAACTGAATTTACAATGTGTTTTGAACACCTCTGCTGTCCGTTGTAAGTTCTTTAGATTGAGTTAAATTGAGTACATATAACTAATAATAACATTATTATATAACATATAACATTAAATAGCAACTAAATGCAGATACGGACTTAAACATTTTAATCCAGTATTAAAACTGCAGTTAATTTAGCCTGAAGAGCTAAACATCTGAAGTCCATTGAAATTGTTTTGTTATGCTAATCTTAATTTTAAATTGTAAGTAACTTTTTAAAAACCTTAAATATTTTAGGATTTAGTTGAAAAACGTTTCCTTGTCTTACATTGATGGAACGCTTGCCATTCGAAATCTGACATCAGCAATGATGTCACAGTAATATTTGCGTAGTGATGAAATGGCAAAATGTCAACTGGTTGCACAGATGCAGTGTCACTTAGGTGTCAACAGCTACTGATGTAAATATATAAATATATATATTTAGACACACTGCTTAGACAATGTGCTGATTGTACTGTGCAAAAGAAATCATGATTCGCATTGAGTGTCATGACAACGGCAAAGCGGTTTTGATTTGTCATTTTGTTTACACAGAAAGCTTGAAACTGAGGTGCACCTGATGCCAAAACATTATTCTTTTGGTGCCCTGCAAGTATTAGCATTAGCACTTCCTTCAGAAAATGCTAATTTAACCTAAGTTGATCTTTTAACAACTTAAGTACATTTGCTATTGGCTGGCAGTGCTGCTAACAGGCTTTTTCACACCTCCCTGTCTCTCACCAGAAAATCTTTGTACAAGATATTTTTGCCAGTTCCCACATTTATTTTCTCTCTGTCCTTTAACAGAAAACAGTCTGTCCTTCCTCTCACCTCCTCACTCTTTCCTACCCTTCCCCTTCCTCTCATATCTGTTTTTGTGGTGGCCATAAAACAAGAGACAAAATCCCATAGACTTAGAGTAATGAAAAAGCAGTTGCTATATCTGGAGACCAGAACTTTGTAGATACATGGGGAGAGGATTGATTTGGACTAGAATATGATCACCTAGCAACCATCCTGAATATCGTAGCAACCCCATAGAAATGCATTAATTTAATACTCTGGACAGCAACACCTTGGCAACCATCCAGGCATTGTGGTGTTTTTGTGGGCATCCATCATTTATACTATATTCAGGAGGTTTAAAAGTTTAAATGCATTGAGTTACTCACTCGTATTTGTTGTATTTATTCTCTCCCTTTTATTTCTCTCACAGCTCCTGAGGAAGAGGCACATAGGAAATGATATAGTCACAATTATATTCCAGGAGCCAGGAGCTCTTCCGTTTACGCCACAGAATATTCGCTCACACTTCCAGCACGTGTTCGTCATTGTCCGTGTGCACAACCCTTGCTCTGACAACACCTGCTACAGGTTGGCCATGTTACCATAGCAACATTTGCCTAGCAACCCAGTCTTGCATGTGTGGTCTGTAGCTAATCACCGAGATACACCACATGGCCAAAAGTATGTAGACACTCCCTTCTAATTAACGGATTCCTCTTCCAGTTAAAACAACTCTTAATTCTAGGACAAACAACGATATATTCCAGAGAATAATGTTATTCCATATTCATGGCAACATTTTGGGGAGGTCCTTTACTGCACAAGCTTGACAGTGCCTCTGTGCCCTAGGCAAAGTTCAAACCAAAACATTTTACTGAGTCTGATAAGACAAAGCTTGACTGGCCTAAACAAAGACCAGATCAGAAATCTCTTCCCACAGTATAGAGAGATTGATAGTTTTGAAGTTAAACGTTCGTCAAGCAGGTGTACACATACTTTTGGTCTTAAAGCATATGTCATTTAAATGCAGTTCAATAAGTGCAAGCTCTACTGTGATTGGTTGAAGCAATGGTCATTAACACATTTTGTCCAATAGTGTGGCAGTGACGCGCATGAAGGACGTCCCTCCTTTTGGCCCGCCTCTGCCATCAAATAGTATGATGTTCCGTGACCCCGCTGCCTTCCGTGCTTTCCTGCTAGCCAAGATTATAAACGCAGAGAACGCCGCACACAAATCAGAGAAATTTCACACAATGGCAACCCGTACACGCCAAGGATATCTGCGGGATCTGGCGGAAAACTGTGTTTCCACAACACCACTGGACACTGCTGGAAAACTCAACAACCTCATCTCTCTGGCCTCCAAACGTAAGGAACGCCTGCGAGCCCGAGAGGGAGCGGAGATGGGTGCAGCAGGGGCGCTTGTTTGGCGCGTTTTTGCACAGGACTTTAGCGGTGGAGGTGCTGAGCTACCCTGTGCGCTTGCCATCTCCAATGAGTATATCGTTCTGGCGGACTGTTCTACCAAAGAGGTGGTCTTTAATTGTTTCTGTGCCGATGTGATTGGCTGGACGGCAGAGAGGCTTGCACTGAAGATTTACTATGGCAGAGGAGATCACGTGGCCTTGCGGGTACCTGAGGGCAGTGCCCAAGATATCAGAGAGGTGGTGCAGAGACTGAAGGTAGGAGATACAGAGAGCATCATAGCTGTATAACTGACATGTTTTTTTCAGATTCTGCTTTGGTAGTTTATGACTCAACATCCTCTTTCACTTTTGCAGGCATTGACTATAGGTTGTGAGACGGTTGATATGACGTTACGGCGCAATGGTTTAGGTCAGCTCGGTTTCCATGTTCGTTTGGATGGAACAGTGTCTGAGGTGGAGGAATACGGTTTTGCCTGGCAGGCGGGTCTCCGGCAAGGCAGCCGATTGGTGGAGATCTGCAAGGTTGCGGCCGTGACGCTCTCCCATGAGCAGATGATAGACCTACTGAGGACATCGGTTACCGTAAAAGTTGTCATCATTCCACCTTACGAAGAAGGAGGAGCTCGCAGGTGAGGATTTTTAAATTCTCCACGAATAATTACAAATTTCAGGAAGAATTCACTCAAACTGGAGTCAAACCTAAATAATTGACTTTAAAGTTGAATCTAATCTAAACTTTCCTTTTGGAATTATTTGAGTTTGACTTCAGTTTGGGTTTGTACTGGTGTGTACATGAAACAATATCAGTCCATGTTTGTTAAGTGTAAGTTGCAATATTATAAAAAATAATCACAGTACATCTATTAATGCCTGTATCAGCATATCAGAGTCTGGTACAAGTTCATGCTAGTTATTCAGAGGATGGAAAAAATGGCCATTCGCTTGGAATTATTTTCTAAATAGCTCTAATGATGCAAATAAAATCATTCTTCTCTGATAAATCATTAACATGGAAAACATTATATGGCTCCAGTTTGTCTGAAATTCTGGACCTTCGGCTATTTTTTTGTATTGAGTATGATGTTGTCTGCATCACAAGCCTGTATTGTTCCAGAAAAATGAATCGGATCTCTTCTTCTGCTCAGTTGAACATTTTAAATACAGAATGTTGTTTGTGTTGTGTTGAATACACATAGATCATGCCGAATTCCAAGTCATGACTTTTCTTCTCACGGTTGCAAAATAAGCAAGCTTTGGTTAGGTTTCCAGAAACCAGAATGAACCTATTTTGGTTATGGCATCTCATTTGGTTATGAGACTTGCATAATCAACTTATGGTCAAATTCAGTTTGATTTTTGCCATGTTTTTGTGCTTTTAACCGCAGGCCGTGTTTTGCTTGTACAGAATACGAAAACCTTCCCTGACAGCTGAACTCAGCAAGAGTCGGTCTGTTAAAAAACAGCAAATTTCAGCTTAAAAGCTGGCCAGCAGCAAATTCTGATCTAGCGGTATGCTGTTATTGGTTTTTTGCACTTTGCACCACCCCAGAGATGCATTCTTGTTTTGAAAAGATTAATGACGGATCTCGTGACGGAATTAATGTTGCTTCTCACAGACGCCTTGCAGTTTTAAAAACACACTGACATAATTCAAAGATTCAATTTCATTGTTTTTATGGATGAACCAAAAAGCATTACAAAACCTGTTTGCCGTTTCCTCAACCGAAAAGGAAAAGCTTTTGTTTCTCACTCTGTCTAAACACGTACACACACATACAAACACACACGCACAGTCACTCACCAGATTTTGAGAACCTTGGCAGACACCTCGGTTCTCAGGGGAACAGTGAGTGGGAGTGTGTGAGAGAGAGAAAGAGAGCGAGGACCAGAGAGAAAGAGTGTTAAAAGAGAAGAGGAGAGAGGGATGGAACAGTTTACAAATGAAAATGGTGATTATGTGAAGCCTCGGTATTGCTGCAATAAAAAGGTACGTATGCAAGGATGACAGATTCTGTACTGCATGCCTAAACTGTCATTCGTCGTGTAGGGCATGCATGGAGTGTGTTAATGTTTGTCGTGGTTTAGTATCGCATATCGGTCTGCTGAGAGGATTTGGGAATCTCATGACTGGATTATATTTTGACTCAGGGACTCACCATCTGATTACAATGCAATTATTGATGCATCTTAATTTTAGAATGCAGCGAATGGGCGCAAATCTTTGGTTTATTGCCAGATTCTGTTTTGTATTCAGCATGATAGCTGTAATATAATATATATATATATATATATACTGACTTGTCAGTATAGAACAGAATAATTCAAAAGTATTTTGTTAATGACATGTTGTACATTATGTAACTTTAGCATAATACACTTATTCATTCTTTTTTGTTAAACAATTTTCCTGTGTTTCTTTGCATAGTGTAATCGCACCTTTTCGTGTTGTATATACTGTTATATATATAAAATGTTATATAACATTTATCTGTATCTGTAATGTTTTTGTGTTGTTTTGTCTTTTTACGGCAACAAAAAATTGTGAATTTTCATGTGACATTTTGTGGAGAAAACCAGAGTTTTTTTTTAAGAAAAATAATTTGATTCACTATTGAAACTGTTTTTTTGTAACTCATCCCTGTTGCTGAGTGGCTGCCTCCGCTAACCAATCACAATGCGGTGTGCTTGAACGGCGTCCAAGAGGGACATGTACCTTTCATTGTAGTTAAATTACATCAGTAATTTACTGTTGAAATGTTCTCTTCTGTACACACACACACACATTCAAACAGCCCCCATCCACCCATTACTGTGAAACGAAAACAGTGTGTTAATTGCGTGCTTGGACTTGTTTGTCTTTCTGTCATTCTGTCACTTTCTCTTCTCTCCGTCCCGCCTCTTTTTGTCGAGGATCACCAAGGAAGCAGATTGCATGAGATTAAAGCGTGAAATCTGTGAAAAGAGGCTAAAAATAGAGAAAGGGGGTTTTAATTAAGAAATGCATTTGGAGGTGGAGAGGACACGTGTGTGTTTCTGCCAATGCGGGCAGAGGAAATAAAGATGCTGAGACATGTCTCAACGCCTCTTCGCTAGGAAACAAAGTAGGAGGGTGTTGCGTACCACCCCTCCTTTTTCTCCCTCCCTCCCTCTTGCCTTGTTATCGTAGTGAAGGAGAGGATTGGAGGGGTGGGGAAAGCCAGAAGTCTCTGTGTATGTGTGTGTGGTTGTCGGTCTTGCGTGTGCCTCAGCTGTCAGTTACAGCAACCTCATGGAGCGTCCGCAGACATCTAACGCAACACCCTGCACCGTTCTTGGAGGTTAGTAACAGGCTTGAAGACAAAGAAAACAAGGAAAACGCAAGAACTGGTAACTTGATTGGACTGGAACAATGAACAGCCCTGAGGTGTGGATGAATGTATGGTTTATAGTAAATAGATAGTTGAGAGTGATGCTAATAACAACAGTTTCTTAGAGGTGGAAATGATGTCCAGAGGCTGGGCTGTTGTTTTCTTGCTTTGGGTTCCTCAGGGTTCCTTTGTCCGTTTAGGGCTTGATGTTTGTGTGTGCTAAAGGGTTTTTATGGTTTTTGAGGGCTTTGAGTTCATTCAGAATGTTTTAAACACAGATTGCGTCATTGTATATTTACGTGTAAACATTTCATGCGTAACTGCTTTCTGCACACGCCTTTCGTCTTTAATTCTTTTGTGGTAAACCATCAGTTGCTTTTCTAACAGCTTTTACTGAATTTTTTTACAGCAACGGAGCAGCACTGTTGATCATTAATATTCAGTATATAACCCTCCTGTGGAGTCACTCTGGGTAGTTTATTTCCTCTCATGTAGTCTTCAGAAGGGAGTTTTTGGTGTGTTGACAGAAGGGCTGTTGTGCTGCTGTGTAATCCATTCGTTCCTCTCCTTGTTTTTCTTTGTCTTTGTATTTGGCTTTCTGCCTCTCAGTGTGTCTTAGTTTTGCTTTATCTCTCACAGCCTTCATTATGAATAGAGGATAGTTATAGGAAGCAGTGTATAATCAAGATAATGTATAAAATAAAGAGGTCCTGCTGGGTCAGGGGCAGAAGGTCCCGCTAGACTTGGCGCTGGAATTTCAGAGGCATTGTGGTGCTTTGATTATTTTGCTGGTGTGCAATCAGTAGTCTACTACAGTGCTTTACAAGACTTCCTCAGATGTAAATGGTGCAGTGGTTAAAGGTATGTGCTGGCTTGGGTAACCCAAAGGTTGGCGGTTCCAACACCCAACCATTGTGCCCTTGAGGAAGGCACTCAGCATTCATCCTTCATCATATAATGAGTATTCTGTATTCATTTTTAGTTCTGATAATACTGGTATTTAACTTTGGTTGTAAATGCCACTGCCCTGTTTGTGCTATTTATATAATTTGTGTGACTTTTTGAGAAGAAAAAAGGAGTTTTATTGTCAGACGGACAATAAAATAGGAGAAAAATTCTCACAGTCGTTCAGTCCACCCTAGAATTGCATCTTCAGAAAATGTAACAGGAAAAACTATTTCAGTAGGATTAGCATAGCTTTGTGACCCGAGGTGACCTGTTCTTGGGGACATCGTTTTAAACATATGTCTGTATGTCACATTCACTTGCTTAGTGTTTGCTAAGCTACAGTGAGAAACAGTGTTTTAATGGTTTGTTGTTAAAAACTCTCTGGCACTGACTGGCTTAAATAGAGGTAGGCGAGACTGATAAAGCTGTTCTTTAGAAAAAGCCAAAATCAAAGGACAGTCGGACCTTGACTCAGTCCTTGTGTGAAAGCGCTGACAGTGGAGAGGACTTCAGATGAGGAGGGTTTCAGTTTCTCATCATCATCAGAAAGCAGAGAAATCCAGAGGGATTCTGGCAATGATGAGTGTTTTATCCTGATGCTGTTTGGCATTCAGTAGAGGTTACCACACTGGTCAACAGGGATTTGGGACTAATCTGCCCATGAACCAGCCTCACTGTACTTGAGAGCTCACAACTCAAATTACAGCAGAACTGTTTGCTTTAGCCTTTCTCTAAAAGCTGCAACTATTAACACAGGATGAAGGGTCGTGTTTTTATGAAGCTTGGGTCAAGAGTCCTTCCCTGGAGGTTTGTGGTTCATTCCTGTAGCTCAATTTGCACTAGTAATGCCAAGGTCATCGGTTCGGTTCCCAAGAAACAGGCATGCTGATAAACATCTGTAATGTGGGTTTGGATGAAAGCGTATTTCAACTGCACAAATGGAAATGTAGTTATTAAGGGATAAAGACATAAATATAATTGTATACTTATATATATAATATAAATCCTTTATGTGTGTATAGGGGCTGCACAGAGGAATTCGAGATGAAGATGATGGAGCAAAAAGGAGAGGCGGAGCCAGTAGCCCCAGGGTACCGCAGCGGGCAGAGAACTCCTGTATGGCGCTGGGACAGCCCCCCAGGTACCCACAGCTCCGCCCAGCGATGGACCCCCAGTGGAGCCCCACCTGCGGCCCCCAGCCGTACACACAAATCAGTCGTTCCCATTCCGTACAGAGAACCCCAACACATCCCAGCTAAACGGTGAGAGATTTTCATACAATGTTAGAAGCTCTAGAGCTATTATTCCAAAACTTTGGATTCTGTCTTCTCGCTTGTTTTTCTTCTCACAAGCTATTTCCGTCTCCACCCACAGACCTGTCAGTTACCCAGAGAACCAGTACAGCGTTTCTCCGGTTGGTGCGGACAGAGGGATGCCGTACAGAAACCCTTCAGCTAGTTTCTCCAGTACAGGCTCTGGCTTCAGTTCCACCGCACTGGGGGTGCCAGGATTCAGTGGACCCTTTGTCCGCTATAAACCCTCCCCAGACAGGTCAGAACTGATCACGTTCTTCTGACCATGTTCTTCTGTAGAAAATGGCACCAGCGCTTGTCTTCAGTTGAAGACAACACAAACATCTTCAGTTACTGTTCAACTGCTTAGAGGGTTTGCCTGACAATGAGGTGTCCTCTGGAGACCAGAGGTTGACACCCCACCAAAACACACACAGACCTGTGTTTCTGTATTTGTGTATGATAGTGTGTATAAAGCATAGATCACAACATGTACAGGCCCATGGCTCTGTTGTGTTTGTGAGCTTGCTGGTTGGGTGCCCAGATTAACCAGAGTAACTAGTTGTGCGAGTTAAACAGTAATAAATATGGCTTAGGCCCACTGCTTTTTATAACACTTCATATTCACATGCATATTTAATGTAATTGAGAAAAGTGGGTCATCGATTAGCATATCCTGTTTTTGTGCAGTAATTAGGGCTCGTCCCTTCCAAACACCATCCGACAAACTCCTTAAATATATTATAGAGCTCAAAGAGAGTTTTAACACGATAATTATTCAGACGGTTGTGTTTCTGGGACATATTTAAAGATTAAGCTCCATTAGTGTGCTGTAAGAGCTGTCGGGGTACCATTAGTGTGTTAGCATTTCACACTAGCTGTGTTTAGCTGGGGATCCAGCGAGATGCACTAATGAGTGCTATTAATAGTTTCATCAGACCGGGCTTTACATCACGGCACAAACCCACCGGCTGACAAGTGACAACACACTTAGTTTTTTTACCCTCCTAATACATGCTCCTGGTGTGAACAATTAATTTGTTTATGCTAGTTATTATCTTGATAGTCTGTAATTGAACTCTAATGCCTTTCCCCACCTTTAAAAAAGCTTTATAGTTGACACATCAAGCCCTTTTTTTTAGCCACTCCCATCCAACCAATTGTCACAGGGAGACTTTTTTAATTATCCAATCATTACTAGTGGGTAAAAAAGTTCACTCAGCTGTTCTTATGAAATATGCTGTTCACTTGAAAGTGCATCACAAATTTGGATTTTGTGTTTTCTGTAAGGGTTTTAGGAAGCATTTTCAGCCGTTTTGAACAGCCAGTTTTACTGGCTAGTTTTCTGATAGCTAACAAGTTACTGGTTGCTTTTTTTTCCCACTGTTTGAGAGCCTAGGGCTACCACAGAGACAGGTTTGGTTTCTCAATGAATATACCCGTTTCACTGCTATCTGTCAGGCAGCAAAACAATTCACACTGTTACAAATAAATTTACCATAACTTACCAAAACCAAAACATCTTCATAGTTTGACATTTTTGTCTGGCTCTGGGTTTTCATTGTGTTATCACTAGCTGAAGTCTACATTGAAATGTTTTCTGTTTATTTATAGTGACTTGCTTTGTGTGAGTTTGTGGTTCTGTTTTTGACATGTTCAATACTGATATGTAGGTTTGGGTCAGTTCAGCGGCCTCTGCAACAGTTTGACCCACATGTTACTGTTGACATGTCGAGTGGCGAATCATCTTCAGGCTTCACGAGCCAAGAGAGCACGATGGAACGCAACAAGTCAGGTAAACAAACACAAAGTTTTCGTGGAAAACCACAAAGAAGTTCTTAGGTCCTCAAAAGTGGTACATGGCTTTATGTACAGCTTTGAACTTTTGTAAATGCTGCCCTCTTCTGGTTAAACAGTGAAGCACACAGACTCCAACACTCGTTTCTTTGTGTGTGTTGGACAGAGCCCATGTGGCATGTGGCTGCCTCATCGCGTTGTGTTTCAGTGGGTTCAGCTCCGAGAAGACCAACACGACAGGATGTTGTTCCAGGGAGAGACTCTCCAAACCGCCACTCTAAGGTTAAAAGTCAATATTGTCTGTGTGTGTGTGTGTAGTAATAAAGTCATGTAAGAATAGATTTTGGTTACATGTGTTATATATTCCATGTGTATATATTAATATATGTATACAAATATGCATGCATGTACATATAGTAAAATCTGTGCCTGTCCTTTTACTCAGGGTGAGACGCATTACTCCAGTCACTCTAGCAGTAACACTCTCTCCAGCAATGCCTCCAGCAGTCACAGCGATGAGCGCTGGTTTGACGGGATGGGAGGTGGCGTTTCAGGTACCCTGGGCGACCCCCTGGACCCTGATCCCGACCTCACTGGCAAAGGAGGTTCCAGTGACAGCGGCATTGACGCGTCTCTCTACACACCCAGCCCCAGCACTAAAGGAGCCAAGCCCAGCCGCAATCATGCAGGAACTCCCCACAAACCCCTGCACAGCTCTGCAACATACAGCGGCCTGCAGGAGCTGCCAGGAGCGGGAGGGAGGGCCGCAGCGGAGGGTCGTCGCAGGGAGTCGTCGCCCGTCATTCCCGGATCGGCCAATCAAAGCAAGAGCTACCACACGCGCACGTTTCCCCCTCCAGGATCAGCCAATACAGACAATTTTAAACCAAGGTATGGAAGTCATTATTTTCTTTCATTTTTTTATTATGCAATATAATACCAAAACAGACTTCACACATTTTAAAAGAATAACCCACAATTCATGTATTTATTCATACATTTTACATTTATTTGCTTGTATACATAATGTGTTAGACTTATTTTCAGTGTATACAATTTTTGTTGTATAATTTTTTATATTATACATTATTATTATTATATGTTATTATATTTAATTGCCTGTATTTGTGAATGTGGGTTTAGGGCCTTCACCCCTCAAGGGTACAAGACCCCTGCAGTGGCTGATAAACCACGAACATTCAGAGCTTTGACAGCCACACCCACATCAGGCTCCACACAGTTGTCAAGCTCTGCCCCCAAGTCATTTAGTAATAAAAGCAAGCAGAGTTTAAAGCAGCAGGAGGAGATCATTACATCATCCAGCACCATGACCAATGAAAGTAGCAAGTAAGTGTTTGTGTGTTGTGACTGGCCTAAAAAATGTCATTGCCACATGTTATTTCCTAACAAGTGTTTGTGCTTCAAGGCAAGTGGACATGAACAGTAAAAATGTGTTTGGACAGCCTCGGTTACGCGCCTCTCTGAGGGACCTGCGCTCACCACGCAGAGCTCACAAGAGCACTATTGAGGACGACTTGAAAAAACTCATCATCATGGACAACCCTGTTGAGACACCCTCACGAGAAGCAGTGAGTACATACAAAAATACTGCTAATACGCTGCATTTATATTTTTTAAGGGCAGTCAGTCCTTTAAAAAGATGAAACTCATTTGCACGTTTGTTGCCATTGACTCCACAGTCTCCTCATCGGACTCTGCAACGCACGTTCTCAGACGAGAGTCTGTGTAGTGGTCGGAGAGATGCCAGTTATGCAAGCACACCCCTTTTTGAAGGACAAGCCCCGCCCAGTGACCTTCTCTTCACCTGCACACTGCCTATCCGTCGCCACGGCAACAACACCAACCACGGAGCCCTCATGCCCAGTAAGAAAGGTGGGTGTTATTTGCTAGACATTGGCATTTTCTTATCTGTTGTGGCGTCTGTCTGAATTCGATTGTCTTTCCTCCAGTACCGTTGTCCGCATCAGAGCTGTCGCTAACTGAGACGAGAGATAAGGTCCCGCCCCTCAGAAGACTCGACCCTGGACTCATGCCTCTTCCTGACACTGCCTGTGGTTTGGAGTGGTCCAGCCTCGTCAATGCAGCCAAGGCTTATGAAGGTACGAGTCTGTGTTCTGGAACTGGATTGGCCAATTGCTGGTTGGTATGACAGACGAGGACTGATGCTGATGATTGTGTTTGTTTTGTACAGTGCAAAGAGCCGTTTCTCTATTCTCGTTGTCCGAGTCTCACGCGGGGAGCAATGAACTGAGACCAGTCATCAGCCCTGTGCATTTCCACACGCCGCAGACTCCCCGCACGACCCCTACTTTTAACAAGTATGACGAACACACTATCAAGTGTACTTGAATATGTCTATACATATATTCTCTCTGACACTGTGTCTCATTGTGTGTTACAGTGAAGAAGCTGCTAATGATCTGCCTGGTCGTCTGTACCATTTAGAAGTCATGCTGAAACAGTTGAACAACGATTTAGAAAAGGTGAGTTACTGTTGAGGAATCTAAACAATTGTACAGCAGGTTCATTCTGACCAATACAAATGTGCTGTTCCTTTAGGGAATATGTGCTGTTCCTTTAGGGAATATGTGCTGTTCCTTTAGGGAATATGTGCTGTTCTTTTATAGAAGAGAAGTTACATTAAATATTTTCAGGAAGCTGACATATCCTTGTATGCTGTACTCCATTTAACATTTTAACAACATTTTGTTGTTAAGTGTTTAATCATTATTATTCAATTTTAATGGACTCATATTAGCATTGGTAGGCTAAATGGATGGCTTAATAGTATATCTGTACTTTTGTCCTAAAACATTTTCCTACTGAATAAAAGATAATTAAAAATTTAGACTTTATTACTTTATTATGTGATATAAAGCTTAACCCATGATCCAAAACAATCCAAGGACATGTTATGCTACCTCTCAGTTACTTGGTGTCTAAAGATGACATCTTCACAATAATAACGGTCCTTATTTCTGTGTCTAGGAGAAACAGGACAAACAAGCGTTGTTAGCAGAAATGGCTAATCTGAGGCAGAACAACCAGCGTCTGCAGGAAGAATCTCTCTCAGCCAGTGAACAGCTCCGGAAGTTTAGCAAACTCTTATCCTCTACCATGCCTGAGAGGAAGTGACATCACCTCCCTTTTCCTTTATGAATGGAGTGTTAAAAAATCCTTGCTTACCTGTACGTTGCCTAATTTGGTGCATCCTGTGCCATCCCTTCAGTTTTTTAGCACCCAGAACATTCACTGTCCTGTTGCACCTCATCTAAGGCAGACGTCCACTGAAGAGCAGAGAACCATCTGCCTCTCTCTCATCTGATATCACACAAATAACTGTGAGCTTTATCCAAGTGTGAAGGAGGGAGTTAGAGACCAGAGAGAAACTGACTTGAATGCGGCTCTGCCTGTCGACTTGAGACTTTAAAGCTTTAAATCAAAGCTGGTACAGAAACGCAAATTTCTATTAAAAAAACATGCTTAAAAAGTCCAACCTTGAAAGAGCAAGTTCCTCATTATAATAGCACTCTGATCGAATTCCTTTCAGAACTATTTTCACATTGTAGATTTATTTTTGTAATCAACGCGTCAAGGCGACACTTAACTTGAGCCAAGCTTGATACACTAAGAATCAAAGAGGCCTATTTACCGCACAGTCAGCTCAATAGCCAAAAACACAACATGCATCAAACAACAAACCAACAGAAACATCTACACTGAGCCATGTGAGAGATCCAGTGTTAAACTACATTTCCCATCATGCATGGTACTGTAATTTTAAGGAGAGGTACAATGCTGTGTGATTGACTCATAAGTAATACGCATTACTGTAGGTATGTTATAAATCACACACGTGTGTAGGTACAAAAAGAATTAACAATATGGTAATTTCATATTTTTACACGTTTAAAATGCTTCAAAAACGATTGTTCAAATCTTATTAAATAAATTGCCTCATCTCAGTTGATTTCTAATAAGCATCGACCTTTGATGCAGACGTCCTCAAAATCTCTGCATTTTCCTTGTTTCATTTTTTAAACTTTAAATCCCATTGGGATTATAGTGACTGAAGCTCCACTGCAATAATGGCTCTGTAGATCTCCACCAATCTCCAGTTATCAGTAAACTGTTTAGGGGCAAAAAATGTGATGGAGAATCACTAACACTATCAAACCTTGTAATAGAAAAACTTGGCCACAGTAATAGCCACTGCTACTAAAACTGTGACGTTACAGTCTTTGGTCATTTCCCTGTGCACGGACATTGGGCAGTTGTTAAGTGACAGTGTCATGTGACAGGAAGTGCCATTTTCTCTGTAGATGTACCATTTTGGCATAGCACTGTGTGTAAACTTGGGCTGTTCTGTCAAATTTAGACACTGTATATCTTTATGCAAAGCCGATGTTAAGAAACTAGTTAGCTGTGTTCCATACAGACTCTATTTTTCTATTTGTATTGTTTTTAGTTCAGGTTTATCAGGTCAAACGACTGTTGGCAATAGACGGCTGTTTTCAATGTCTAGACAGATCATTGTGTTTACACCTATTTATCCTTTAGATTGTAAATGTGCTCTGTAAATCTTAGTAGCCCCCCATTTCCTCCCAATGAGTTTTGGGTGACTGGATTAGGCTGGGTCTAATGTGGTTTATCATGTACCCCATGCTATTATGTACATGTCTGCCTTAAGAGTGGTCAGAGAGTCCAATTTTGACCAATGATGTGTTGTAATTTATGACTCATATCTGCTCAATCCATCCCTTTAACCTGACCCAACTGGAAGACATCATCTCTCAGGATCCATCAGCTGCCCTCTTGGTGACCTGACTTTCTATTTATATTTATTCAGTCAAAGCAACCGCATTGCAGTCAGCTAACATTATTGTATTAGTCGTTGCTGTCATCATAGCTAAATGGAAATGAATCATAGACATGCCAATGAAAATTTAGCATAGTAAAACACAAACGTTCGCAGTTGTTTTTTTGAGAGGTAAGCGTGAGACATTAAAAATAAAAACATTATTTGTTGCAGAATCCTTTAGTGGTGTAATTGTACATATGGTGATTTTTATAAAGCTTTGAACTGCTAGTTGCTAGCATTATTAACATCTCACCATAAATATAAGAGAAACACTTCTAAATACAAAAAAAATCTATATACATTGTGGTCATCCATTACACTGCCTGTCATATTATGATAAGCTCTTTTGTTCCCCTATTTTAGTTCATTTTGACTGTTAAAGTTTGTTTAATTATCTCATTGCTGTGACTATAAGAATTCCACCCACATTTCTTAAAGTGGGAAGTTTTTTGGACTCTTGGTGTCACTCAGTTGTGGTTCTGGGTGTTTTATCCACACCATGGATTGTCATCATTTTTATGTATGTTTTGTGGTTAGGTGGCAGTGTTTTAATTTTGTTCCTTTTTAACGTTTAAAAGATAAATGAGTAAATATACTTGTGAAACCATCTGTGTGCATCTGTGTTGCACATTCAGAAATCATAACATTATATAATCCAGCTGTTATATTTGAAGGTTTATTTTTATGTGTAATATTTCAACTATTTATTTTAATTTCTTCTCTCTTTTTTAACTACGTAAAGACAAATTCGAGGTGAATTTGCAAGATTACAGATTTGGTAACATTATTGGAGGGTACCGAGTTAATATTTTTGGTTGATTCTTTATATTTTGTTTGATTCATGATCTTTTGTACAAAGCTGATTTTATTGTCCTTTTATTAACTTTATTTGAAGTTTTCCTTTTGTCTCTGTTTTCATTAGCTTTATGCATGAGACAGTGGCTCCAATGCCTTCACTAATATTGATAGCTGATAAATCTTTCAGTTTAATTTGGGGATGTTGTATCAATGAGTGTACATTTAATAAGTGTAAATTATGTTTTCATTGTTTTATACAAAATATTAAAATATTTCATAATGATATGACTGTACCTACCGTGTGTGTGGACCTTTTGAATAATATTTTATGCTAGACTGGGGAAAAACTATTTCACCAGATTTAAACAAGTGTCAGCTTTAATAATTCAGCATTAATGATTTATTAATGAATCAAAGCAAAGAAAAATGCAAAGAAAATGTTCAGAATGGCAACGAAAAATTGCGCATATTGTCCTTAAAACGGTGTAATTACGTCATGCACCAGCATGGGCTAAACCTGAACTAAAAGTTATATTATTTAAAGCATAATAAAAAAACTTAATATAATTTAACAGCAAAAAGGTTCTAACAAGGGTCAGAAAGAAGGAATGAAATAAACACAGAACAAAGATATATATATATATATATATATATATATATATACATGTATATCGGTAACCGGAGTATTTTAATTATTCCAATACAATATAATATATAACAACAATATTTTTCCCAATTCAAAAATATTTGTGATGCCTGTCTCTTTAAGATGACGTTACGGTCAGTGACATCATGGCGGAAGTGCAGCCAAGACAGGCTGCTGCCGGAGACTACGCGCACGTAAAATGACGTAAGAAAGAAAACTGGTGTTAGATACATACTTCAAAAGCTGCTGCTCTGCAATAATATCAGTTTCTTGCGTCTTCAGATGCAGAAGCAAAGACTGGGTTAAATATGCTGTTTGTATAGGTGTATAGGCACAAAAGTTCTTCTTATATATGGTCAAATTTATTGCCAAATTGCAGCACTAACATAAAAGTGCAACGCGTAACGTGTTTTAGCCTTTGTACGTGCAGTACTGTTACAAATGCCTTTATTAATATTTTAAGTTAGTTTGCAATGTAAAATCTATCAACAAATATGTGTGTTCAATAGACAATGTGTCTGTTACACGGGTCTCAATAGTGCTATTACTGTGCTTGTTTACGAAGCTTTACAAGACATGAGCGGACACCTCAGGTATTGTCACGATTTCTGTATATCACTATTGCTGTCGTAAGTGTCTCGTTGTGTATCGATGTGAAATGTTATGCAGAGCTGGGTTTACTAAAGCCCCAGCGCGCGCCGCACGGTGACGGTACCGGATAAAGTTGGCCGTGTAAAGCACTGACGTGTCCTTGGGTGCCGATACTGGAGGGACGCAGATCCTCCCGGCGTTTTTAATTGGGGGTCGAGAGTCAACGCTTCCAAATATCAGCACAGGCATGTCGAGAAAGAGCCGAGTGTCCAAAGCGTTGCACGCAAACAACGGCCGCGCGCTGGGCGCTTGCGATCCGACGCGAGCGGGGCGGATGCGTGTGCTGCTGCTGTGCCTCTGCGGTGTGCTGTCACTGTCTGTGATCCTCGGGCTGTATCTGTCTGCAGAGCCCACCAGCGACCACCAGCACCAGGCTGCAAATCCCATGAAAGACAGGGTGAGATGATGTTGAGTTACTTTACATCCGTGCGTTTTAAACGCTCATATGTCTTATTTAATGTCTATAAACTGTGTTGAACGCAAAAGGTTATATTAGGCAGAACGTTTGTGCTGATCTTTTCCATGCAATGAAAGTGGATGCTGACAAATGACCTAAAGATGGGAACGTGGTCTTGACTAACGTTGACCATGCTGTCTGCAGATTTCTCATAAGCCAAGTAAGTACTCGGTAGCACAGGTTCGGAAGCTGGCAGCTCAGGTGAATGGAGACCGTCTTTGGGAGACTCATCTGCGGTCTCTACTGATTGAGCGCGTTCCTGGAACCGCAGGCAGTCAGATCATTCGTCAGGTGATGTTCCTATTAAATAAATAAATGTCATAATACCTGTCTTTAAACACAGGCCAGTGAACAGTGAATCGACACTTGTTTTGTTTGGTATACCTAGCATTAAAGTTACCATATGTGCTTTGGTGCAACACCTAGATAACATTTGTGTAGATAACATTTGATGGACTGTTTTTGGACTTGGGTATCTTCTGTTTATAATTACACTTGTTTACATATAATTATACCTCCAAATACAGCATATCTTGTCCCAGCTGGGTTCACTTTCTGCTGGATGGACACTAGAAGAGAATTCCTTCGTTTCACCCACCCCGAAGGGTGACGTGACCTTCACCAATGTGCTGGCAGTACTGGATCCCTCAGCTCCTCGTAGGCTGCTTCTAGCGTGCCATCATGACTCCAAAATCCTACCTCCAGACCC
The DNA here is from genome assembly GCA_036877545.1 of Yasuhikotakia modesta. Taxonomy (NCBI): domain Eukaryota; kingdom Metazoa; phylum Chordata; class Actinopteri; order Cypriniformes; family Botiidae; genus Yasuhikotakia; species Yasuhikotakia modesta. The sequence goes on along the minus strand of JBAJNP010000407.1, from coordinate 9,486 downwards.
TAAAAACCCAAAGCGGGTGTTTGTGGGTGCAAGTGATTCAGCTGTACCTTGTGCTATGATCTTGGAGCTGGTAGCCGCTTTGGACACACAGCTTAAAGCCCTTAAACAGCAGGTAAGTGATTCAAAAACAATCTCTGTTAAGTCTTTTCTTACTGCTAGAAGTTGTTAATAGTAAATTTGTATAATATGTAGAACAATAAATAATCTTAAAGATAATACAATGTAATCATACTAATGATTATTAATTAATAAATCAAACCCTATGACAATAGCTGGTGTGTAGTCAGATTACACTGAAGAAAAATATATTTTTACTAACTGTGAGGTACGACTGCTGCATCAGTGAGCAGATTTAGCTGAATCAAGCATAAATTGTCAGTGCCATTATCAACCTCTCAAATCTCTCTCTCTCCTGCTCTTTCTCTCCCTGTCCTTCTCTCTCGCCCTCTCTCTCTTTCTGTAGAGGTCTGCAGTGACATTGCAGCTGGTGTTTTTTGATGGGGAAGAGGCATTTGAGGAATGGACAGACACAGACTCTCTCTACGGTTCTCGTCACTTGGCTGAACTCATGGACCGCACCCCCCACCCTCCTGGATCCACCAAAACCACCCTCCTTCAGGCTGTGGTGAGGTTGTCCGTTTGTCCTATTTGCATTCATACATTTGGCAGAACAAGTTAACCTCCAGGAACAAATTTGATCTCCATCAGGACATTATCTCCATCATTTTTCTTTCAGGATCTATTAGTGTTATTGGACCTGCTTGGTGGCCCAGAGCCATTGATCGTCAATCACTTTGACAACACAGCTAGATGGTTTGACCGACTGGTTGCTGCAGGTATAAGCAGGACAGCCCAGATTGAGTCGCTGTCTCGGGAGTCAACATCTCATCCTTGTTTATCTTATTTTTTAGAGAAGAGACTTCACAAACAGGGCTTGCTGACATCTCACCCAATGGAACAAAGTTACTTCAGGAAAGATTTTTATCTTGGTCCAGTACAGGATGACCACATCCCATTTCTGAACAGGGGTCAGTAACCGCACACACACACACACAACACAAACACAACACAAACACACTCCTGCCATCCAACCAGTGTTGTATTATTTAATTACATAACATGAAAGAAACTTGACTTATTTACTAAAGTGCCACACCAAACGCAAATGTAAACTACTTTTTGCCCTTGCCTGACTTTGCCCTTGTTCTTATTTCAACACACACTAAAATGTTATTTCACACAGTCCTCTATCAGTCAGTAAATCTGGTCTGATAGCTTTGTGCAGCTGTGACTTGTCACCTCATAGCTAGTTAGAATGAAATATTAGTTTGACAGATGTTATATTAGGCGGAATGCTAACCATAAATCTCTTGGTCACCAGGTGTACCTGTTCTGCATTTGATCCCAACACCATTTCCACTGTTCTGGCACACACTGGATGACACAGAGGAGAGGATGCACAGACCCACGGTGGAGAATCTGACTAGAATTCTGGCCATCTTTGTAGCCGAGTACCTGAGCCTTTAAACACTCTACAATCATCCTACAGAAGATCTTAACTCACATGACCACGACTCCCACAGTCACATGACCAGAAATGTGTGTGTGATGGTAGAAGCTGATTATAGTGAGCCATAAATCATAATGACCAAAGAGACGCATAACAGAATGTGTGCTTATTCGCAGTAGTTGCTTATTTATCTGCTGAAAAGAGCCATAAGTCATAATGGTGCAAATCTTAAGGTTGTGGCAGCTGTGTAATACGCCCTAATAATATCCTAATCCTTAAGAGGATGTTGGATTAGTTGATGTTACACAAGACTGTTTTATCAAAGGCCATGTTTTTTTTTCCCTCCATACTGTAAGAACTCAGACTTGGAAGTTCTAAAGCGGAACACACAGTTCCAGTGTAATGACTGTTTTCTTGTAGTTGATGAATAAATCTTTGCACAGTATGTGCTAATTAAAAGTGACTACATTTTAAACACTGTACTGTGGCACAGAATCCTAATACAGCGTCTAATTCCAAACAGGAATTTTCATGTCTTGGAACACCGTGTGTTCTGGGAAATCAGGAAGTGCACTTTAAAATAACAAGATTGAAAAGAAACTGGATTTAGGCCAAATGTGTGAAAAGCGTTTCATGTTGGTTTAGGAGAAATAGATGCTAATGTTTTTACATTAATTAGTTATTCTGATGTTACCATTAGTGACCTGACACTGGTTTTGTAATAAACTGATTAAACTGATCAAGTCTTTGGGTTGAATTGATTTCAATATACAATAAAAATAAATGTGAAAACACAAAACAGAAACATGGTGTGAATGTGTTTTCAAACCTTTTTATTGAAACTGGATTTGCTGTTAAACATTTAAAGGAAACATGCATGGAAAAGCACTTTATAAAAGCAGATAATCAACATACATACATTGTCACAATTTAGGTAAATTTAAAGGTAAGTTTAAATGGCTGGATTCAGTCACGCTCCATGCAAACACACAATGCCTGCATTACTTACCAGTCTGTCTTCAAAGGCAACTTTTAGTTTCATTTACAATAAGCCTGTCTTGCTACTGTCACATAAAAGCATTTATTTCCTTGCAACTGTCTTGAAGAAACTTTATGACATTACATGAGCCACAAAACATGAAATACATAACGTGAAATACTAAACTTTGATTGACTTTATTGGATTGGTGCTGTTTGCTGTAAACTTTACTGTAAACATCCCCTTAAATCTGTATTGGATTCATCCTAGTATTGTGTCGGACCCAGGTGCCGGAGAGGCGGCGGGTGTGCAGACAGTTGCTGGGAGCAAGAGTAAAGTGTGCTGGGGCTTCCTGGTGGAGAAAGTTCCTCATCGGAGCTCAGAAAAGTTAGTGTTGATGTTCTGTTGAAGCGAGAATAACAAACATGAGAGCGATGACAGGAATAATATCACTGTTTCCAATTCATGCAGCAGAGGGCAGCATGGAGCCAAATAGGACAATGGCGCTTTACCCTTGAACGTGTCTGTTTGACGTGTTTATTTGCCTTCGAAGGCAAATGTTTTAAGGGCTTAGAAGAGTAAAAGTATCGTAGTTGTTTTTCACTCATGCATATCAAGTCACGGAAATGTTTCTCCTACCCTTGCCGGCTTGTTGCAGCTCTGTCCCTCTGACGGCGGTTCTTGAACCAGTTGCTGACTTGTGTGGCGGTGAGACCGGTGGCTGCCGCTAGTTCTCGTTTCTCTCGTGGTGACGGATACGGCTTCCTGCAGTACCAGTCCCTCAACACGCTGCGAGACTTTTCCTGGGAGTAAAGAAAAGTACCCAAGATGCAAAGCAATTCCAGTGCTTCTGTACCAAATGAGATCATTTAAAGCACAATGTTTAACCTTTGTGTGGTCTTAGATTTATGCATATTTATTGTCCTAAAAACCCGCCTTCACTAAACCTCTAAAATAAGCAGCCTTAAGACTTAATCCTTAAGTCTATTGTGCATGAAGAAACAACCTCATCATTCATCACAAACTCTGTAAATGTCTAGGTTTTAAAATGGCCACGGGTCATTTTTGACCCTTAAGACAACACAAGGGTTAAACACAGTAGAGATTGGATGTACTGTACAAAGAGAACTTTTATACCTTAAAGCAGTAGCTGGTTTCTTCTCCATCCCAGATTGTACGAGGCAGGGGGAACTTGCGACGGATGCGGTACTTCCCCACAGCCCCAAGAGGACGGCCCCGTTGCAGTTCAGCCTCCATGTAGTGCGCCCGGAGCCAAAGCTGCTGGAGGAGAGGGTGGCTGCGTGGAGAGAACACGTTCCCCTCCAACAGGGCGTAGAGTTCTGCAAAACGGCAGTGGTGGAAGGCGACAGCAGCCCGAGCCCTCAGCACGCTCTCCTGGCTCTGCGGCATCCCTAAATACATGGTGGAGAAAGTAGGAGGCAAAGAGCACAAAAACGAGGACAAGCGATCCATGCTTCCACTCTGGAGAAGAACTTCACAAACACATGCCACCTGCTCTGGAGAAAAGCCCATCGCCATGGTCCTACCAAGAGTGAGGAACAGGTCTGGAGTTGCAAACAGTCCCAAGGTACCAGAGTTTCTTTTACGATTCCAAGAAGCTTTATGGACTGTTGCCTTCAGATAAGATGAGTGTGATGTGGAACCTCTCAGGTGAGGGAGATCTCACAATAGTCCGTATTGTTTGGGGATGTGTTGCTGCCAATAAGGGCAGCAGGTGAGTGCATCACCTTCTTTGTTTTAACAGCTTTTACCTTCTCTAGCCACAAAGACCCGCCCAGACAACTCAGTACATGCAGGTAATCGGAGAGCATAGGGGTTAAAATAACACAGCAAGGCACCCATACCCTGGCGCATGCCTCTCAACCCAAATGTTGTTTGTATTTGTATCAATTACCTAGGAAAACGTCAGGGGCAAAATAGAGCATATTTAAATATGAAGGCAATCTTATTTCTTAATCAAATCCTGGTGGCAGAGATTTGGTTAGTACTAATGTTCCACGTATATAAATGTGGAAAGTCTATATATACTGTACTGGTTTCGCCTTAAGTTTGATTATTATGCTAAGCTTTACTGAATCTATACAGAGACTCTGTATAAGTGTATTAAAAAAACAAACAACAGTCAGATGGCATTATATACGTTGTTTATTACGTCACAATAAAATGGATATAAAAAAATAATTATAAGAAATACAAAACACACCTCTAGAAAAGAGATGTTAACAATAAAGACTAAAAAACTCCCTTTACTACAAGACAATCAAAAAAGTCTTTGGTTTTACCAGCTGCATATTTTCGTGCGTATATAAGTGTCCAATGTCTAAAGGAAAAGTATTAGAAAATAAGAAATTGAACAGACCTTAGAAAATGCTACAGACTAAAATAGCTGAGCATTAACAGTCACGGTTACATTCTGGAAGAGTAATAGCAAAACTCAGGCACAAACACACATTATCACCTGTACATGCACTCACACGATCCCTTTCTTTCCAAAACATTTAAAACATTGTCCAGGTGCTTGAAAGGATTAAAACTTTGGCAAGTCAATGCTACAAGTATTATGTAATAAATGTGTAAATACGAACTCTTTAATGACAAAACTAATGAAACAGAAACTGGTGAGAGATGCTACGCAAAGCAAAAACGTCTGTATCACAAAACGGAGTCTAAACCTAAGCAAAAAAGAAAAGTAACAGCGTAAAAGGACCCCAAAATGATTGATACATGCATTAAATATGATTACAAATAAAGGTATATTTAAAGTTAGCATTAACACAGGGAAACTGCTCTGTGTACCATGGATAGATGCCATAATCTCACAGGCTTAATATGCCATTATGGCACATAAACCTTAGATGTACAGTTGAATGGTCAGACTCTTAAATAATAGCACCAAATTTTATAAAGTAAATGCTTCATGAAAAAATGGTTAAACGTGCAAAACAAACAGAGCTGTGCTCAGCACTGAGCAAATCAGCCTGGCAGAGATAATAACCAGCTTTTTGGCATAAACAATGTAACTGCTTGTGGCCACACAATAGTGTCTTCTGCATGAATAAGGTGACTTTGAATCACCTGGGTATATTTCCATTAGATTCTAATTAAGCAGAGAAAAGCAAGACAACGAACGATCATTTTCTGTAGCTATATGTAAATTCTACTAGTTAAACAGTTCTAGTTATAAAAAGATAAACTAAGAAAATTCACTGTATATGTACATTGTGGATTTGTAGTGTAGGAAATGGCTGTTTTCAACAGTAAACAAAAACAGACACGTCTTAGTATTAAGTAACCCTCAGTTCAGTTCTCACGTGGAACCATTGTTGCATAGAAAAATATTCAAACGATAGCAGTACGTCAGTTCCCTTCAAACAGAACACTAGAGCCCATTAGATTTATGCATAATTCCATAGTAATGAACTGGAATGCTTGGGAAACCTCAGTGGTTTGTCTAAGAAAACCACATTAACTACCTGCCATGCCAATATTAAAGACTGAATTTTCATGGTCTGCCAAACACCAATCATTCAGATTTTACTTTGCATAAACTTTACATCTGGAATATACAATAACAAATAGTATGAGTGCTTTTCTATATGAATAAAAGTGTAATTTTCAAATCCACATGCAAACAATTTTTGATGTGACTGTCAGATTTGTTGATGGAAGCAAATCTAAGGTTTTGGAAAAGTCAGCACCAAACTCACCTACAACTATTATTTAAACCAAACTTAATGTTTTAAAACACATTTTACAAAAAGCAGCTGTTTTAGGCGATGCTAAGTATTTTTATTGTTTTGTCTGTCATTTCCATTCAAATCTATCAGTTTATTAAACTCACAAAAACATTCAAGTTGATCTCCCTTCTTTTGGTGCATCAATCTTCATGCCCATTAAAAGAAAAGATTCTGGAAGAAAAAGCTCCTTGTGTTGATACATAATACTGAGGTTTTTAGTGGAACCTTTTCTTGCCAAGAAATCAATTCTGCAATCATCAGCAAGTATCTCTGTTATAATATCTCTAGGAAAACCTAATTTTAATATACACCTAATATAACTTTTTTTTTGCTTCTGCTTTATGATTAAAGTGTTGCATTAAATTGTTTAACCTATGAAAATGAGAAGTAACACAATATGTAAAGCACACAAGAAAAGGTCTCCTATGTCATTCACTCCCAGATTAAACCAACCTGATTGCCTTTCACATATTAGTGCTATTTTACCACTTAGGTAGCCACACCGGCCTTTGTAACCTCTCAAGAGCTAACATACAAACACAGACTTGGATTTCACTTAACTAGAGGTGAATCGGTTTTACATTTGTCCTCTTTGACAACACACAACAGTGCCATTTTCCTCCAATGCATTACTCTATTTTTCTATATTGTCATGACCTTGCTGAATTGTGTTGAATTCAGAATATGTGAAAGACATTGGTTATATCAACAAAACTTAGGAAGTTAATTTTAACAACCTAGTTGCTACTGGTAGAATACTTTCACTGTCCTCAACATATGCAAAGAAGAGTAGAAAAGTTCACAAACCTTCTAAGTTATCAATCATGGAACTCTTGTAGGTTGAGATTTAACACTAACTGCATAGAGCAGATGGTCAACACAACAGGTAATTACAAACCTAACTCATCATCCACAGGGACAGACTGCAGCTGCGTGAGAATTTTTGAATCCCCATCCATTTCCTCCACCTCATCTAGCTGAGAATCTCCTTCATCCTCGCCTGGTGAAGGAGTGCCCAACAGGAGAGATTCTCCACCCGGTAGGCCCAACAAAGCCGGGTCCTCTGGTAGATCCCCTTTCCCACGTATGTCAAATAATGTCAGGCCAGAAGAGGAGGACAGAGGCACGGGGCTCCAGACCGGCTGAGAGAGGTGAGTGGCAGTTGCAACACCACTACTGATTGGACTCAGTGGGAGCATGCTATCAGGGCTAAGGGTCTGTTGGGATTGCAGGACGCCTGTAGGGGTGGGAGTACTAGAAGAGTCTGGAGTGTTAGGAGAAGCTCCTGGGGTGGGGTTGGCAATGGTCCCAGGCTCAGGGCTGCAGTAAAGTGTAGACGAACCAATAAATCCCAAAGGAGATGATTGTAGGGAATTTGAGGTTTGGGTAGTGACTAAATGTGCTTGTGAATTTTCAAGGGTAGGTACAGAGGAGGTTTGATCAATGCTGCTGGTGCTTGAGACTAAATTTTCTGGGACGGACTTGAGAGGCATACTGGCGAACTGGATGCCAGCTGGTATAGTAAGGATGAGTTTGCCATTCTGAACAGTTAGAATGGGGCTACTTCCTAGTGCGCCTGCCAAAAGGATATTGCCTGGAGACAAAAACACAATGAAGAAACAAGAACATTAGTAAAAAAACAGTTATTTTATGTAAACATGATCTTAAAATCTTACTATAAAGTGGATTACCTGGAGAAGCAGATGGCAGTTGAATAACCCCAGAATTCAGAAGCTGAACACCTGGGATGTTACCAGTAGGGACACTTTGTGGAGGCCCTATTGGGCTAAGGCGTATTGGCCCCTGAGCGACACTTAATCCTGCTCCAGTCCCAGATGTTAGAATCTGGAAAGCACCTCCAGGGGATGGGATGGAAAGAGATGGTGCTGCAGGGACCACCTGAGGGAATGAGAGTGGCCCGGTGGGAGCCCCTGCAATGGACGATACAGGCATAAGTTGGGGCAATGACAGGGGGACCAGCTGAGGCTGCCCTGTTTCTTTTGACTGGGAAACAGGCACGACTTGAGTTGGAGAGGAGATGGGAATGACTTGTGTCCCTATGGAAGTCTGTATCTGTGGAATGGTGGCTGAAGTAGAGTCATCTCCTAGCTGGCTTTCAAGTCCTTGTTCAAGCTGGCCATCAGCCATCTGGGGGAGGGATAAAGCAGTACTGGTGCTTAGCGTATTGCAGCCATTTTGAGCCAGTCTGGAACCAATATGCAAGGTCTGTGTCTGAAACTGAGAAATGGGATGTGAATTGACAGGGGACACCGGTACAAGTTGAGGACAAGATGATATTGTGGCCCCACATGGATGCTGCATAAGTTGGGACACTGGAATACCCTGGATAGATGGTACCACCTGGGGTAAGGACAGCACCTGAGGGCTGGAGATGGAGCTGCAGGAGGGTAACTGGGAGTCAGTCTTTGCTAATGCAACAATCTCTGGAGCCTGTGTGGGCTGCAGTGGCACCATGGGACTAGAGATGACTGAACTTGTGGAGTCAGCTGTTGATGCAGAAACGCTACTTTGGGTCAAGACCACTGAAGGAAGAGACATGGGAGAGATGACAGAAGTGGGGAGGGTGGAAGTAGACATAGAGTTTGTTGGCTGTGTGGGTGACTGGGTGTTATCTGGATTCTTCATGGTCTCTGAAAGACTGATGAAATCCATTGGAGAAATATTGCTGCTAGCTGTTTTTGCCTCTTCACTAAGAGAGAGGGCTATTGTGTTAGTTAGACTGGCTTGTGGACTTAGAACAACAGTGGGCAGGCTGCTTTGGGTCTCCATATCATTGGAATCACGTTCCTCTTTGACTATTTGAGCCCCGTTAAGTAGCAGTGGTGTGTTTGCTGTAACTGGACTTAGAGTGACTGTGTGGCCATCGCTCAGTGTCAACCCATTAATGATGACCCCAGTTCCTGCACCTGAGATTAAAGGGCTACCACTGAGTAGCAGTGGATGAGAACTTGTGAGAAATCCGCCTGTGCTGTTGAGAATAAGCTGACCACCAGTACTGCAAGGAGCACCAGAAAGAGACAGAAGAGAAGCATTGGTGCCGCCTGTCTCTTGACCAGAAACTTTGTCAGTTATATCCTCCAGATCTCCCTTGCTTGCTTCATCTTCTGTGCTGTGATTCCCATCAGATTCACTAAGGAAAAAACAGACAGATTACATCAAATCAAACTTTCTTTATGTAGTTTCTATTAATCAGTTAAAGAGGTTGTAAGATTGAAATT